>JAQFVV010013032.1:0-215000 GCA_028023455.1 Epiperipatus broadwayi | reverse complement strand
CTCAATTATAAACATTTAAGTATACCAAGAATAAAGTATAAGACTCTCAATAAGGCTTGAAACTTGCTATATGTCAAAACATAAGATAAACTTCAGGAGCGATTACAACATAAATGTTTTAACATTGAGAAGTATATAAAATGCACTCTACAATGGCATTGCTATTGTGAAAATTCTCCTGCTATCATTCTATTATAATCATTAAAAAATCCGCACAACAAACAATGACTAACATAATATTTCATTTAAATAAGGCTTTAACTATTCTTCTATAATTTAAGAATCACAAAATAATAACATTAAAATTAAAAATTATATTAAATTAAAAGAATCAACGCTATCCTATGGCTATTTCAGGGATCATAATTATTCTATTCTAAAATATAATATAATAATTAGATTGATAGTTAAATAATTGAATCGCAAGAGGAATTTTACTGGGATCTAACCATTTAAATAAAATCACACTTACTATTACAAACCTTGATTAACCTTCTATTTGAAAATTAACCTAACTATAATAATAAAAATTAACGCGTCACTATCTACTCATTACCTTCACTTAAATACATTAATTTACTTTCCTAAGATTTATTCTCATAGTTAATACTAATAACAATCACTATAGAATACTCCTTTTTTATTATAATCAAAAGCTTTATTACACAGCTATTACCTACAAAGTCTAACTCAATTAAATACATTCCTTAATTATTTAGCATTCAGCCATAGTAATTCGATCATTCAAAATTACAAACATTAAAATATATTTGGTCAGTAATATGTACTCTGAAACAATATAATACTTCTAAATTTATGATATAAAATACATTTCAAGATTAGATTGCAAAATCAGAATGTGACTCTTCAAACATACTATTAATTTTAATTTATATGCATTCCATTTTCTAATACATAATAGTACTTTTCAAATAAATCTTCAATATTCTTTATCTAATAAAAATATTAAATACTACAAACTCCCTTTCATATAGTTATGATTTAAAAGCAATTGATAATTAATGTACCAATTATAAATTTTTGAATATAACTACTTCAGATAAAGCGTGCAATCAATATATGCTATGTATAATTCTATGTGAATAATAGCTTTATTAATATGACCTTGTAATGGAAATAACTCTCAAATGCAATGAAATTAATAATACAAAATTTAAATTTAAATATTCATTTATTTACAATGATAATAATGAACAACAACAGCTATACCCATTATGTGGAAAAATTCACTAACAAAATAATCATTTAACTATTTATAAATTTACAATAAAATTATTTATATTCATTACAGATAGACATAATAATTATTCTATACATTTTAAGCTTCATGCTATAATCATTATCTAGTTCTTTAAAATAGTAAGTTCGTTCTTCTTACCATCCTGTCTGCTTTTATAATGTTATTATACAGTTTTATAATTCATGAATTACCTTGTGGTTATCTTTCCCTATTTACCTTATATTTTGTAACTCCAAATATTTTAATAAAATTATAATATTTAAATTATACTTCATATTCAAAATCTGTATAAAAACACTGCACTATAATTTTATCAACAAAAATTATTGCTGCTGCTGTGATGTTAAAAACAAAATAAAAACAATAATTATATAGTATTCAAAATGAATAATGAGATTAAGGATTCTTTTTTCATATAATGTAATTCATTTTATACATTCATTTGATCTCAGGTATCATTATTCATATAATAGTTTATTCAGATTTTATTCAAATATAAAGTATTTATTTTGTATATGGACTTACTACTTTTAAGCTAATCTGTCAAAACTTAGGAAGAAATACTATAAAATTCTTAAAATACTTAGTCAACTTTCCACGCCTACTATATTCTTATTTACCTGAAAACTTCATAGAGAAGAAATTGATTTTCTCAAAAATACCATAATAGAGGGATGGAGATTTTCTGTATTTATGAGGTGTTATGTTTTGGCAGGTAGTCATTTTCCTAATGATCTTACCCCAATTCTACCCTGGTTTCTACAGCAAGCACTTACGGTATATACTACATTCATGTCTTTACAGAAATCTTCCCATCTCTTTCTAATAAACTATATGGGTATTGCAAAGATTAATCCTATACAAGTATTCAATTAATTCTTCAGGATGGTATTTTTACACCCTATCCTGGAATTTTAACTCATCTTTCACTTCTGTGTCTTCAGCATCTATTATTATACTATCTCTGGACCTATAATATAATCCAATCTTCTTATTAAATATTTTTCTATTCATTTTTGAGATCATGTTACAAAACAAATAGTCTACCTTTATTATCATCAATATGATACCTCTATATGTATATAACAAATGAGATCATTATTTTTGTTTACATTAACATTCACTCTTTTCTTACTCTCATAAATAACATTACATTTTATAATATATTTATTGTTATTTTTATAGAATTATATAAATTTTTATTTATCACCACTAGTTCATTCCCCTTTTGTCAAATATACTTGATGATAATAAATTTAAAATACCTCTACAAAACATGTTAACATACTCAATTTGTAAAAAAATATACCAGTTAAAATATATCTCACACACACTTTCATGTTATAACACATGTATACTCTCTTTATATCTTTAAGCATACTCTTCATTCTTTTCTTTTGTTTTTTTATAAATAAGAATGAATAATAAAAAGATTAATACCTTTTAACTTTGCATACCAAATTGCATAGAAACTTGTTTCAATTATTGCTAACTATAATATCCAGCATTTATATTTTATATCAAATAAAACATAAATATTAATAATAAATTTAAAATTAAAATCCTTTTTCTTTGTTTTTTTAAAACCCATTTCAATTCCTAATTTAATACTACTAAGGTAACCCAATAGATGTTCACCATTCCTCGTAAATTTGGGTGCTTCTCCTATCTTCTTTCTGATAAAAACACATGCACATTTAAACAAAACATTTGACAAATAAGCACAACATTAACTGGACAAAAGTTCTGAATTGGATGCATCCTTCTTGACTAGTTTACAGTTATATGCACACAATTATACTCCTAAAAAATACATTAACAAAGGAGTTTAACAAATCTTCTCAATACATCTTCACATTATTTTTCACATTATAAAACTTTAAAATATGTTTAATTAATTCACCAATAAGTTTACTTCAACTTATTTTTTCAGTTTCTTCTTACTTATTAATGTCAGAAAATTTAAGTACATATGAATAAATTCATTTAACTTTTTGTATTATAGTGTATCATCTTTGTGACTATCATCTACTATTAAAAAGTTAAATTGATTTTTTTTTTATTCTTCCCCTTTTTACTGTTCCTTTCTTATAATAATATAATAAGATTTCACTTTCTATTAAAACATGAGAAATATTAATTTATCTTTTATCTGTCTTCTTTTTTTTTTCATTATTAAATATATGCTAAACATTTTTTTCTTCAAAAATTTTTAAGCTATTTATCACACATCAATTGTTCAATTCAAACAGAATATTAATTTTAATTAGACTTATCAATCTCAACTAAGTCATTATTTTTTTCAAAAATTTTATACTTAAAAAATTATTACATACTCTTTACATTTCTTTTTTATATTTGAGTAAAATTATATAATACAAAAAGGTAGTTCCTTTTTTTTTTTTTAATAACACAAATTAATTTCATTAAAAAAGTCTCATGTTTTATGTAGCTATTTAACAAATGATTTTTGGTATTTGAGCACAGTCTTAACAAAATCTCTCATTCCTATGTAATAAAGGTTCACCTCCAAAATATAGGATGTTAGATAATATCTCCAAGTATTCTCATAAAAACTTGTTGATAAATTTCATCTTTAATCTGTTTAAAGTATAATCTCAATATTTTAACATCCAATAAAATGCTTCTACAAGTTTTAAAAATTTATTTTTAGGGATTTTCGACTTGTTTCTCATTTTTAATATATGACTAATAAAATTATTTAATTTGACATAAATGAATGTTTTCTTATGTGAATGCAGATATATCTTTCTTTGAAGAATTGTAGTTGTCTTTTTTCTCATGGTTACCCCAAATAAGAATAATAACTTTAGCTTTTCTTTTAGACTTCTTTTAAAATATCATTTTAGTTATAAATAGACAATCAGGACTGCAATCAGGTCACAATAAAGAAATTGGTTTAAACTCATTCCATGATGTTAATGATTAATATAATATATTTTATATCATTAGACAGCTTTTAAAATATTATACCATTTAAAACTTTAAATATTTTTAAAACCTTTATAATTTTTTACTGAGAAATGAAATTGAAACAGCTCCCTGCTTTATTTTTTTCATGAATCTGGTTCTTGATCATCTGCTTTTCCCTTTCTCTTAAAAATCCCACGTCTGAACTGACATCAGAAAACTACTTACTTAAATATCATTGGTCAATATCCCAAATCAACTATTACAACTTTTAAATAAATATTTTCCTGTTTCTATTTAAAATAATTAAAATCAATTAATATTTTACAAATGAAACTAATTTAAATCATTTCTTTAAGACTAAAGTATTAATTATAATTATATTTTAATATATTATATTATTAATTGAATTTAAATATAAAGTTTAATAATAAATATTTATATTTAAAATATATTATTATTATGATCATTTTAAAATAAATTATTATCTTGTAATCTTTGTGTTCTTTCTTTTATTTACTACAATACAATATATATTTAATTTTTAAAGAAACATTGTAATAAAAATAAATTAAAGCCAACTTTATAAGTAATAATGTTTATATGGATTGACAACTATTGCATTGAAATTATATAGTGATTTATAATATAAATAATTATAAATAAAGATGGATATTAAATATTTACAGAATTCTATCTTTACTCTTTATGCACTAAGTCATTTATCCATGTTATACCAAAATTTATAGCATTATTATTATCTCAATTTTAAATTTTGAAGCTATAATATACATTTTATATTTTATTCCTACCATGGATAACCAATCAAAAGGTTATAATA
This sequence comes from Epiperipatus broadwayi, assembly GCA_028023455.1. NCBI lineage: Eukaryota > Metazoa > Onychophora > Udeonychophora > Euonychophora > Peripatidae > Epiperipatus > Epiperipatus broadwayi. The sequence continues at coordinate 209,967 of JAQFVV010013032.1, read as the reverse complement.
TATATAGTTTTATAGTTAATATGCTGATGATTTGGCTTGTTTACACAAGCTTGGATGATGAATAAAATATTTAGTGTAATACATTTTTTTTAATTATTCCAAATAGAAGGTTATAGAAAATTCTATAAAAAAAAAAGATAGACGTTTCTATGTATGCAATGTAGATTGTAATCTCTTTATAATAGAAATGGTTATTGTGATGGAAAATAGTAATAAAAATAGAAAGAATAGTAAAAGATGTGGATGAAGCATGAATGAAAAGATTAAGTTAGAAGAATATAAAATAAAAGTAGAAGAAATCATGGAAGAGTTTGTTGGGGGTGAATATAAAGTCTGGTGTGGTGAATTAGAAAAAGTAGCAAATAGGGTTTTAGGTGAGAATATTCAGAAAGAATAAAAGTAATAGAAAAGTGAGAATTAGTAAAAGTGTAAAAGAAAGGGAAAAAGCATGCAGAGAATATAAATGTGCTATTAAAATTAAGGAAAGTGAAAAAGATGCTAATGTTAAATGGGAAAAATATTTTTTTAAAAAAAGTTGGCTAAAATAAATAATTATAGAGAACAAATAAAATTAAACAGTAAATTATTAAAGGATATTAATAAAAGTGGAAGAGATGGAAGCAAATAATTTTGAAAATATATTAAAAAAAGGAATGTGGCAGAGAGAGGAATAGTATTACTAGATGATGAGGAAAAAGTGTGTAGCTCTACAGAACAATTAGAGGCAATCTTAAATAAGTATGTAATGGTTAAAAAAAGATATGAAAAACAGGGTGATAAAAAACATAAAAACATAAAGCAATAGAAATATTAGATTTACAGAAAGTAAATTGAATGAGGCAGGGAAAAAATTGAAACATGGAAGGGCAAGAGGTTTAAATGGATGAACACAGAGATAGCAATGAATTTAGGAAGTAGGACAAAATTAAATCCATTAGCATGTTCTAATAAGATGGCACAGAAAAGAGAATTTCCAGATATATGGAATATCACAAGAGTAAGGCTACTATTTAAAGTAAAGAGTAAGGATCATAGAAAGTTAAGCAATTATAAACCAATAGTAATAACAAGAGTATTATATAAAGTTTTTGCATATATGATGGCTGAAAGGGCCACAAAATGGATGGTAAAAATAATATAGTGGGAGAAATGCAAGATTTTCTATCAAATAGGTATATAGGAGATAGTTTATTTGGAGATTTGAGTAGAAATACAGATAGACAGTCATATATTGAAGCAGTCAATCTTAGCTTAAGATTGAGTTTCATAGTTCTATCTAACTAATCTGTGTTTAAAACCTATATCCCATCCTACTGCTTTAGTCATGTATATATATTTTATGTATTTATTTGAGATGCGTGCCTAAAATTTATTAAGTTTAACTTTTCAATATTTTTATTAATTATTTTTTCACATTAAAAATACATAGTTGCGGCTCAGATATATATATTATATAGGATTAAACATACTAACAAAATATTAGTTTGATAAACATTTTTATTATACACCATTTATAACAATTTTTCTTTTTAAATTGTTTTTTCTATTAAATTGTATATTTTGTAAAACCCAAGATAGAAGATGCAACCATTAATTGTCCAAAAATAATTAAAGGGGTGGAAATATTGTTTTTATCTTGGGAAGGAATTTTTGATTAAAGTTTTTACTTAAAATAAAATGGGGATTATGATTAACGATTGTACTTTTTGTTATAAACATTGTTGTCAAATCTATTTCCAATCTTGAAATAGATTTGAATATATTTTGGAAAGTTATCTAATGTTTGCATTTTCCAAAAACAATGAACAAAGAAATTTAAAATTTTTGTTAGATTAAAGATTACATTTAAGCTAGAGATAAGAAATACCTGAGCAGGATATAAAACGGGCCAATTTTGACAACCAAGAGATGAGCTACTATTAAGAGAACTGCTTTGTAATATAAAAATAATGATTGGGTAGAAAGCCTATCACCTTTCTGATCCTTGGGGGGTCATCTTCCACTGCCGTACCATCTTTCCCATAGAATGAAGTAAAAGCTCAACTTGAGAACTTTGGAATGCTGATCAGAAGCTGGCTGTCACCAAGAAGAATTCACATGGATCCATTAAATGCCATACTTTGAAAAATGAACTCTTAAATGGTGTAAGGTAAATTATTTTGAACTGCCACCATTGAAACTAAATCTAGCTTGCCTAGCTAGTCTCAAACTCTATTAAGATTTCTCCTAATATATTATTTATTAACTTCATATGTTACTAATATGTAAATGTAAATTGCTCTCAAAGAATTTTTATGAATCTTATTCTCTCTCATATGCTTCAACTTTAACTTTTGTGCAGTCATTTATTTATATGTATTTACTACTTGATTTTATATGTATGTTTTTATTATTAATAATATACCAATCTCAAGCAATCTGACAAGTTGAATTTCTCAAATCTTTTCTTCCTTTTTTAAAGTAAACCTTTATGAATTATAATGTCAATTTAAAACATAATGCATTATTAATTAATGGACTTGCCAGATTGTTTTTATGAGTCAACACTTTGTTTATGTTTTAGTATAAAAATTTGTTATTTGTTTAACTTTAGATTCTACCGGGGGTGAATTCAGAACCTAGGCTAATTAATGCTCTGAAACCTTATTTATTTTATAAATGTTATTTATTCAATTCTGAAAGGGTGACTTATTAATTGGTTTCTATATATAACTGCTAGTTTTTTTTATTTTTCCATACTCTTAAAATATCATATATTTAAATATTTTACTTATTATCAAAATCCATGAAGGTGGGATTGAATTATTTTATTTATCAGAAAAGGAGGGGGGGTCAAAATGTATATTTTAGTAAATGAAATCTAAATCTCTTTATATATATAATAGCGGCATAGCATATTATTTATCTAAATTATGGCACTGAAACAGAGGTCATTTATTTTAAAAGCAGCAAATCTTATTTGATGTCATTAGTGACATTCATCCATACTGCTTTACTGACATTTGGCTCATCTTCGTGAATTTATATATGTGCTTCTAATCTGTGATTATGACAAGATCAAACCTATAGATTTCTTCTCATACCCTTTCCTGTGGGTAATTGACCTTCCCAGGACCACCTAACATATAAAAAGGTCTATGGTGGTGATTCCAGTATGCCTGGCCCATGCTATACCTATCCACTTTCTTCCTACTAAAGGTTTCTGCACATCGGTGACATCCATGACATGCCTAATCCACTTTTCTCTAAGCATTGCCCAAGAAGAGGGTCTTAGATTTCATTTTTTCATCCACAAACATGACCTTATCTTTGATTTTTCTACCATTGTCAGTACTGCCACTTATTCATATTATTATTTCTTTTGCTTATGACCTAATTTAAGTGCTGTATTATTAAAATTGCCCTCTGCTCAAATGTGTATGTAAACTCCAAATATTAGTAGCTAGATTCATTACTAATATTATTTTAGTTTTATTATACCATCCCACCATCATAATTTGTTAGTGCTGTATTTAAGAATATATGTCTTGGGGGGGAAATAAAGTGTTTTTTTTACTATTGTTAAAAGAATTTTTAATAAATATTTTTGTCATATAACTAAATATAATTTTCAGATGTGTTTTACTTATTTTCATGACCCTAATGGCATGAAAATAGTTTATATCATATCTGTAATGAATCTCAGAATGCTCTTCAAAATAATATGTTAGTTACCATCTTTCAGAATCGTAAATCAAAGCGTTAATGGCAATATTATGTAATCTTTTTAATAAATGATTGGCATTTTAATACCATACCCACCAAAGATGTGTGTTAATGTTTATCTCTTATTTAATTGATAAAAGAGCATATGAGAACCATTAGCATGAATTTCCATATGTAATTATCTACTGTTTGGTAGACCGCTCATTCATGCCCATATTAATGTATATAATTAAGTCATAATGTATATAATTAATTCTTTATATTAAACTATTATTATTGTCTAACTTAGTTTAGTAATTCTAATTCCTTTTTCTCCACTTCCACACTTACAACCATGTGTATGCATGTTTTAGTTAAGTTATAATGCAGTTAATATTGAGTCTCATTGTCTTCTCCAATCTGCTAGTGGGTCAGTCTTAAGAATAAATTCTCATGTGCCATCATTATATGTTATTCATTAGGTATTTGATCTGGGGCTTATGGAGTGGGTTCAAATTCAGGTGGGTCCCTGACTTAAATCTCAAGATTGACTGGGTTTTAAGTACATTTCATTGAGTTCCAGCTCATGTTAGATGAATCAACATGTTTTGACCAGTACACCACCTCACCCATCCAACTGGTAATGAATTTTATTAAGACCTCTATTGTATTTTGCTGATTTTTCAAATCGTCTTCTTTTCTGTATATATCACTCTGTAACCTCACCTAGCTATTTTCAGTTTTTTTCTTTGTATTTGCTCATAGGTCAAATAAAATTATCTTGAAACAGAACAATTTGTAAATAAATTATATCTTATTCTACAGCCGCAAAATTAAGTTTTTATATTAGCAGCCATATTAATGTTCCTCTACATATATATTCAAATATGTGCCATTACTAACAGTTGAATGTATTTGAAAAATTTATGATGGAAATAATCCAATATATAATTACAACAACAACAACATAGATTAAATTATAAAGTTTCATTAACAATAAATTTTGAAATATGACATACAATAGTCAAGTTTTTAAAGGATGGTAAAAATATACCTGGATTTGAACCTGCAAACACACCAGATGTTATGGATGGGAAAATAACCTGTGGACTGTGATACTATGCAGAGATAGCGAGACTATTATTCACTGTGTTCTAATTTATTGCCACCAATAACATAGTCCATGGAGTTCTACCAGGCTTGGCAGGGGAAAAGTCACATCTAACTATGGTCAGACTTTGGATCTTTGGGTAGGATGCTAACGAAAACCTGATGAAATGCTTAACCAATAATTGCATGCACTTTTAATTGACTAGATTTATAGCTATTTAATAATATCAGATGCAATTTAGATTAGGTCATCCACTTTTCATCCCTTTCTGATTCTGTTATGCTTTAATATTCAAACCCAGAGAGAATATTGGTTTTGACTCCCTTAACAGGTATGAGCAGATACACAAGCAACTTCTGCACCTCTGTATAGTTTACAACTAGCATTTTATTATGACAAGAAATAGATGTGTGTGCATGCATAATTGTTTAACTGTGGAATGTCAGGACAACCCAATAAACCAGAGACTGGAATAATATAAACTCTTAAACATTTATTGACAATGATATATAACATTAACCTTAAGTATAATAACAATAGTAGTAATAAATAAAAATTAATAATATTTACATGTTTCAGATGTGAATTTCTACCATTCTGTTTGCTAATAATTCTCTAGATCCATCCCTTTTACCCTATGGTAGAAATCCATCTATGATAGTCATTATTTACAAACCATGCACTGTACAAGAAAAATAAACATTAATAATTTAAGATGATTGAGATGCTGGCTAGCTAAATTTAAACACTTACTGATTTTTGCAAAGCAATCTATTTAATTTAAGTCGTCCCATATATTCTAACCCAGTAATCAATATTAGTTTAGTTTATTTTAGTTTCGTTATTTATTTGCAGTAATTTTTAAGGTTAGATTATTTATTAGAAATTTATTTATTTATTTTATTTGTTTGCACCCAGGACACTACTTTACACAGGTTGCTGTTAAGGCAACCAAAATAAAAGCAACAAATCCATTAATTTTCCAATATGATCTAAAATACCTTTCATATAATATAATTGTACATTCAATTCTCTTAAGCCATGCCACGATTGTAATAACAACAATAATTGATCACTTATTAATTTAAAGAATAATTATAATAATATTAATCTCAGGGTTCTTTGTTTCATGTAAGGAAATGCTCGGCAGTATTGTGTTGTCGCATGTGACTGGCATTCTGGTCGGCTATAAGAAACATTTATTTTACTTAAATTCAATGTGTCTTCATCTCTCATATCCACTGCTATATTATTTAAAGAGATGATAATTCTATTCAATAATGACGTATAATTTTGAATAACACAGCATTTTATTTTTTTTTTCAGAATCTCAGCCAGAATAATAAAAAGACAAGGGTGCTTTTTGTGTCCTTCCATCATCCATGACAACACAATAATTTAACTAAGATTTATTACTTAGACAATTTAACTAAATGGGAATGGAATAATGTGCAACCAAAGTTAATGGTTTGGGAATAAATTCATTTTTTTTTTTTTTTATACAAAGGTGAATGTTTAGTCTTAAGTTTTCAACTCCGTAAATAATTATCATTAAACTAAAATATAATGACATATTCCGATCTGCTTAACTTTATTTATCTGGTATATTAAGTTTTTAAGAATTTGGAATGATTTCGGACTCAAGAAAAGGTTTTGCAAATATTGTGCAAACACTTATATTTAGCATATAAAAACAAAAAAAATGAATCTATAACAAAATTTAACAAGACTAAAATTTATTATTATCACAAAAAAAAAAAAAATATATGAACATTTATTCAATAATCCCATAGTAATACAAAAATATAAAATATAACTGACATTAATCTGTATACTCTTTTGGTTATGGACTAGAGGTTACTACTTCTCCTGTTTGCAATCATATGGATTGATTAACTAAAAGTACATTTCATTACCAATACATTGTTTATTACATTTTGGTAACCTTGTAGAAGCTTTTATTCAAAATTATTGACTAACTATTTTTGTTTTTGTTTTTTTTTTTTTTTTGAAAATGATTAATCCCATCATATGCAATACGCAAAATATTAAATTTATTTCTAATACATTTACTTTATTTATGGTCTTTAATGGGATAACCTATTCTAATTATAGGCCAGCTATCAGAAGTTACACTTACCATCTTACATTTAACTTAATGCTAACTTAAGTTATGATATAAATTTTATTCATACGTATAATTTTAAATATGAGTATTATTTAATTACTAACCAGAATTAAATACTGCATTTGAATATTCCTTCTGTAAATAAGCGTTTTAAATTATGCAATTTTAATTACTTTCTCCATTGATTTACTTGTCAAATACTAGCAATATTTAGCAGCACAATACATATATTGATCTTAGTTACTAACGCACTATTTATACTAAAGTGGATCTTGAGGAACTAACACCTCCAATATAACCTTTATCTTGCCCGAACTTTCAAAATTAAGCACAATAATCAACACCTTCCATGGTGGAGCTATCTTTATTTTCACATGAGGAATATGGAATAACCACGAAGGTCTGTAAAGTAATCTACTACATTAAAATATTTTGGTGGTTTCTTGCCTCTTACTTGGGCATACAACGAACACACACCAAATACAATCCTCTCCTGGGATTTAAACGAATGAAGCATACTAAATGCTAGATAAATTCTTGATCGTCCTATCTATGAGAATCGATCACTTAGGTTATAAACATACCCGAACATTATATTTAAAATCTTCCTCTCATGGAAAACAAAGCTTTTGGGGGAGATCATTTTTCATCCCACAAAATAAATACATTATAATTATTACCTATGCGAATATTAAGCATATACCAATGCTATATCTGGGCAGGATAAGTAAATACACTGATTATAATAAACTTATGTTATCGGGTATACTTTGATCAACATCTGAAATCAATGGACATCATAGAATAAAAGTATAATAATTTTAATTTTAATAAAGGAACATTCAAAGATAGTTGGTAGCATACTATCTTAAACTAAATAAAGTGGATGTGTTATTTAAGAATAATTAGGAATAAATTCCTCAATTAATACAGTATAAATTCGTTTCAAAACTTTAACAAGAAATATTTTGTTATAGCATTTTTTTTTTTTTTAGTTACTTCTGATAATTTTCAATATTTATTTCACCCCTTAAATATCTAAATATTTTTCTTTTACGTATCTAACATACAAAATTTCTACCTACAATTGTATGTAATAATTAAAACATATATTATAGATTTTTTTTTTTCGTGTTAAATATCAACTTAACCTATAATAATTATATTAAAACATACCTTTGTTATTACAAGGCTATTAAATATCACTTGACCATACAGACTTTAACCTATGTGATATAACAAAAAAAATACATATTATTTATAACTTAGTTTTAAACAATCATTAATTAACAAGTGCATACTCTCTCATTAGAAAATGTTTTCTGTTGAGCAATTGGTCCAGGTGAAGAGCTTTATCCAGTCATATTTCACGAAGCAAGTTTAAAAACAATAAACGCATGGTATTATTTCCTTTAAATAAAAGTTTTCTCTTATTTTGTGCGTTTAATAAATTAGGTAAAGAAAAATATAGCAGAATTGAAGATTAATTCTTACTTGAATTAAACTACTACAATTTTGGGATCCAAGAAAATAAAATATACATATTCTAACATAACGAACAGTTGATGATAAACGATAAACATACACAATATTTTTTTTTTATTGACGATACGTATACTTATTAGCTAGCTTACTTATGGACGAAAATGCGCAATTTTCCGAGAGATTATTATGATAATAACTGCAGTCAATTTACGTGTACATGAAGTTTTAATAATTCCAACTGATGTATAATATAATATATCATTTATTTTTATCATTAAGTCACTAAGATATTTGGTTTTGTTCATACTTTAGGAATTATAAATTTTTTTTAATGGTAACTTCTCCGTAAGAATGCCCCTATATAACTTTTCCTATATTTACTCTGAGAAAGTTTATATTTTTTTTTTATATATATATATATTTTTTAAATATACAGGTGCATAATTTAATCTTATTTATCATTATTATTATTTCCAGACAATTCTTGGTGAATAAAACATATTTTAACGTATGTAACTACATTACTTGTAAAGGCAGACAATATTGAGAAAGAGCGCGAAAATGTTTCTAGTTGATTTTCCTTGGTTTCAAAATATTTCTTGCAATTATTTTTTTTTTTCTTTCTATACCAAGAAAATATCAATAAAGGACATAAAGTTAATAAATAATTATTTCTCACTTGGAAATCATTTATCTTCCTTAATTTGGACATAATAACACTTTTCGTGATTCCCTTAGTTAATTCTGTCATTTTTAACTTTAGCGTGAGACAATAAATTTTTAAGTATAAAAGGTCTTTAAATCGGTAGATGGCAAAGAAAATCAGGATATCTTATCAAAAAATTTTAGCCACACATATTATTAAAATTTTACTTTGATTACAGTTATTTCTGCAAAATAAAATGAAAAAAATTGAGTTACCAAATTTCAGCACTGTTCCTTCCTTGAAAACTAAAAGCAGACTATCTATTTTTTTTTTTTCATTTTTTTTTTTTTTTTTTACTTTAGCGACCTCTTCGAGAAAAATAATCATTTGATTATAACATAAACAAAAGAAAGGAAAAACCTATTACAATCATATAGTTTTAGTATTATTTACCTGGATTACAAAGTAATTTGACAATATATAAAAAAAATAATAAATACATTAAATTAACAATCAGTGATGTATAATTCTTTAAACATTTTTTTTTCTTTATTTTTTTTTTTTTACAAAAAGAAATTACCAGAAGTTATTGTGCTTTATAAGATACTCATCCACTCTCCCCTCTACCCATCCAAAATCAATTACTGTTTAGCTTTTATACCATATTAATTTGCTCTAATTATTAATATCTCAATTAAATTATTCATGTTCTCTCTTTAAAATGACATTGAGTTATTAAATCTATTAGTTATTCACCCAAAACATGCCAAAGTGAGTGAATAGCATTCTTTATTAATCAATTATTGCTATTGTTATTTTATCTTTTTATTTCTTTAAAGAATAGCATTGTTTTCCTGCAGAAATAATGCCAAGTAAACCAAGTGTCAATAACACTAGGTTACAATTCTCACACCGTTATAATAAATAAAAAATAAAATAATATATGCATTTTTTAACACTTCTTATGGTATTACTAAGTTTATATCCTACTTCTTTCTTATGTCAATAAATACAGTTTAAAGGATTTAATTTTGCTTGGGATATGGTAGTAAGCTTCGGGCATTATAGGTACCTCTTGTTCCATCAGGGATTGAGACTAAAAAGGCATTCTCACCCACTTGTTTCACAATTTCATAGGGGCCTTCATAAAGATACATGAATTTTCTAAACATATGCTTCCAGAGATTACTCACATGGGGAGTTCTAATTAAAACAAAATCATGGACTTTAAAAGGATGTGGACTGGTTTTGGAATAACGAGTGCGTTTATCACCCATCTTTTTAAGGTTAATTCTGGCCAGTGCTTGGTCATGTTCTACATTATGCTGTTCCCTATATGTTTAAAAATAGGGCCCCGAAGTGAGGAACGTTCCTGCGAGGTCCTTTTTAATGCCCCGCTACTTTTACTACCTTTTATATTTTTCTTTGGTATTGTTGGGATACCACTAGTAGAAGGCTGATTCTCATTCAGAATTCTACTCTTAACTGTTGGCCTACTGAGGTGGCTATTCTGTCTACCATAGGGATTCGTCCTATAATATCCTTTTTCTCTAACTAACTTCCTCCTTCCCATATGTGACCTATCTGCGAAATTGATATTACTCACCATCGGATGGGTGTCTCTATTTACCCTAATTCTATTATCAATATTCCTATCGCTGGTCTCTAACGAATCTAAAATTTCTACTACCTCTTCTATGGTATGTCTGTCAGCAGCAATCAAGATCTGTTCTATATGCCTCGGCAGATTATGGTGAATTATTCGCACAATTTGTGTCTCAGATAAAGGATAAGCTGTCAAGGTTTTCAATTTGACGGCCTGACTCCTGAAAAACTGAGTATAACTACCCTTATTTACATGATATCTTTCCTGAGATATCTGATATCTCAGGTTATCTTGGCGGTCTTCCCCCAAAAAACTGGCTAACATAAGATATTTGAAGTCTCCATATGTTTCTGGTTTAATAAATAATGATTGCCACCAGTCTTTAGATGCTGCACACAAATGGTTAGCGGCAATAGCAATCTTTTCTATCTCAGATAAATGACATAAGGTGAATAACTCCTCCAGATTCTGGAGATACTCGTGTGGATTCTCCAGATATTCACCTCTAAAAAATTTTATTTTTAAGAATTTTAAGGCCATGGAGCTATTACTTTCTGGCTCTAGCATGACTTTACTTCTAGCCTCATTTAATGGATCGTATATTGATTCTACTGGAATAATTACCGTATGTAACTCAGATATTACTTGGTTATTATGACCATTATTTGTTTCCTTCACTTGAGTTTCAAATAAACCTTTACTTTGAACAACTTTTTTACTTTTTGTAAAATTATCCCTATTATAGTCTATAGCTTGCATTCGACTCTCTAATTCTAACTTATAGTTCTGCCATTCACAGTCTATTCTCTTTGAACTATCTTTTAGGCCTACATTTAAGTGTTTAATCTGTTGTTCCAATTGGTTAATAGTTTCATCTTTATCTATCCCGAATTTATCTTCTAACCTTTGATAGACTTTACTCTCACACTGAGTCATTAATTCCCCTATTTCATCTTGGAGATTATTATTTAATAGCTGTGCATTACTCTTTATTATATCATTAAAATTTTCTACTCTTCCCATAACTTGACTTAGCTCACTTTCTAGATTTTGATTAATCTCACATTGGGTTAACTCTTGAGTTTCTAGTTTAGCTATTAATCTGGTAATCTGGCTCTGACATCCTTTCACTACATTGTCAGGTGCTAGAGTTACATTTTTAACTTCCTCTTTCAAATTACTAACTTCACTTCTAGCACTGTCTAATTCTCCCTTAATAGATTCAACTCTATCCTGAACTTCTCTTTGAAATACTACTGCTTCCTTTTGATAATTTCTTATTTCCTGTACTTCATTGTTTAATACAATATATTGACTTTTAAAGTCCTGCTGGATAGCCTCAATCATATTTTCTGCCCTTTCAGAATTTGTTTTGATCTCTTTCCTTATTCTTATTTCCAGCTTTTCAGAGGCCAATTTTGATTCTTCTACATGATTTCTCAAATCTTCCCTTAAGTCCTTTATTTCCTGTACTTGATTTTGAGATGTCTCTTTGATCTCCTGCATTTGATTCTCTAATTTAATATTTAAATTTTGTATCTGACTTTTTAATTCACTTTTTAATTCACTATTTGAGTTTTGTATCTGACTTTTTAATTCACTATTTGATTGTTCTAATTTACTATTTGAGTTTTGGATCTGACTTTTTAATTCACTATTTGATTGTTTTAATTCACTATTTGAGTTTTGGATCTGACTTTTTAATTCACTATTTGATTGTTTTAATTCACTATTTGAGTTTTGGATCTGACTTTTTAATTCACTATTTGATTTTTCTAATTTTTTCAAGAATTCCTCCAATGTATTTCTCATTAATTGATCTGGCTCATTTTCATGTTTTCCCTTTATTATTGTGGCTTCTTTTGGATTAGCTATATCCAAATCTTCCCCTGCCTCTTTTAATTCTACACTAAAATATGGAGTCTGTGTATCAGGGGATTGTAACTCTTGGGATCCTCCCAAATCCTCAGAAATACTATGATTATCTTTGTTTTCACTCATATTAAAATTCTAACTCTTTTAGTATTTAACAGTACTGAAATATTAGCAATGAACTATTAATAAATTTATCGATAAGAAATGATTGACAAGACATCCTGCCTCCATGCCTCTCCTACCAAAAACGATCTACACTCAAAAACTATGCTCTGACATTTAATATCCCTAAAGCTCCAACATTAACTACTAAATATGCTTTTTTTTTTCACATGCTTCTTAGTCCATATAAATATCATTAGATATTATGTAATATAGCATAAGTGCCAATCACAAGACCAGACAAACAGATCATCATAAATGATAAAATCATTACAGTGTTTTATGGAATTGCCTACAGACCATAACATCCTAAACTGACAACTTAATTATTTATTTTTCAGTGGCAAAAGATTAGATCATATAATAGATATTCACATAATATCTTATGGCTAAAACAATTCATTATTGGCAAATATTTTTAATCAATGAATAACTAATCCATTCAAGTGCAAACAATATTAATATTGACTCCAAGAAAAGTTTACTAAATTCCTCGTGGCCCCTGTAGTTGGGCGGTCATTTCTAACCCAGTAATTTTTATTAGTTTATTAGAAATTTATTTATTTTATTTTATTTCTAATATTTTTATTAGTTAAGTTTATTTGCACCCATGACACTACTTTACACAGGTTGCTGTTAAGGCAACCAAAATAAAAGCAACAAATCCATTAATTTTCCAATATGATCTAAAATACCTTTCATATAATATAATTGTACATTCAATTCTCTTAAGCTATGCCACGATTGTAATAATAACAATAATTGATTACTTATTAATTTAAAGAATAATTATAATAATATGAATCTCAGGGTTCTTTGTTTCATGTAAGGAAATGCTCGGCAGTATTGTGTTGTCGCATATGACTGGCATTCTGGTCGGCTATAGGAAACATTTATTTTACTTAATTCAATGTGTCTTCATCTCTCATATCCACTGCTATATTATTTAAAGAGATGATAATTCTATTCAATAATGACGTATAATTTTGAATAACACAGCCCTTTTTTTTTTTTTAGAATCTCAGTCAGAATAATAAAAAGACAAGGGTGCTTTTTGTGTCCTTCCATCATCCATGACAACAAAATAATATAACTAAGATTTATTACTTAGACAATTTAACTAAATGGGAATGGAGTAATGTGCAACCAAAGTTAATGGTTTGGGAATAAATTCATTTTTTTTTTTTTATACAAAGGTGAATGTTTAGTCTTAAGTTTTCAACTCCATAAATAATTATCATTAAACTAAAATATAATGACATATTCCGATCTGCTTAACTTCATTTATCTGGTATATTAAGTTTTTAAGAATTTGGAATGATTTCGAACTCAAGAAAAACGTTTTGCAAATATTGTGCAAACACTTATATTTAGCATATAAAAACAAAAAAAAATGAATCTACAACAAAATTTAACAAGACTATAATTTATTATTATCACAAAAAAAAATATATGAACATTTATTCAATAATCCCATAGTAATACAAAAATATAAAATATAACTGACATTAATCTGTATACTCTTTTGGTTATGGACTAGAGGTTACTACTTCTCCTGTATGCAATCATATGGATTGATTAACTAAAAGTACATTTCATTACCAATACATTGTTTATTACATTTTGGTAACCTTGTAGAAGCTTTTATTCAAAATTATTGACTAACTATTTTTTTTTTTTTTTTTTAAAAATGATTAATCCCATCATATGCAATACGCAAAATATTAAATTTATTTCTAATACATTTACTTTATTTATGGTCTTTAATGGGATAACCTATTCTAATTATAGGCCAGCTATCAGAAGTTACACTTACCATCTTACATTTAACTTAATGCTAACTTAAGTTATGATATAAATTTTATTCATACGTATAATTTTAAATATGAGTATTATTTAATTACTAACCAGAATTAAATATTGCATTTGAATATTCCTTCAGTAAATAAGCGTTTTAAATTACGCAATTTTAATTACTTTCTCCATTGATTTACTTGTCAAATACTAGCAATATTTAGCAGCACAATACAGATATTGATCTTAGTTACTGATGCACTATTTATACTAAAGTGGATCTTGAGGAACTAACACCTCCAATATAACCTTTATCTTGCCCGAACTTTCAAAATTAAGCACAATAATCAACACCTTCCATGGTGGAGCTATCTTTATTTTCACATGAGGAATATGGAATAACCACGAAGGTCTGTAAAGTAATCTACTACATTAAAATATTTTGGTGGTTTCTTGCCTCTTACTTGGGCATACAACGAACACACACCAAATACAATCCTCTCCTGGGATTTAAACGAATGAAGCATACTAAATGCTAGATAAATTTTTGATCGTCCTATCTATGAGAATTGATAACTTAGGTTATAAACATACCCGAACATTATATTTAAAATCTTCCTCTCATGGAAAACAAAGCTTTTGGGGAGATCATTTTTCATCCCACAAAATAAATACATTATAATTATTACCTATGCCAATATTAAGCATATACCAATGCTATATCTGGGCAGGATAAGTAAATACACTGATTATAATAAACTTATGTTATCGGGTATACTTTGATCAACATCTGAAATCAATGGACATCATAGAATAAAAGTATAATAATTTTAATTTTAATAAAGGAATATTCAAAGATAGTTGGTAGCATACTATCTTAAACTAAATAAAGTGGATGTGTTATTTAAGAATAATTAGGAATAAATTCCTTAATTAATACAGTATAAATTCGTTTCAAAACTTTAACAAGAAATATTTTGTTATAGCATTTTTTTTTTTTTTAGTTACTTCTGATAATTTTCAATATTTATTTCACCCCTTAAATATCTAAATATTTTTCTTTTACGTATCTAACATACAAAATTTCTACCTACAATTGTATGTAATAATTAAAACATATTTTATAGATTTTTTTTTTCGTGTTAAATATCAACTTAACCTATAATAATTATATTAAAACATACCTTTGTTATTACAAGGCTATTAAATATCACTTGACCATACAGACTTTAACCTATGTGATATAACAAAAAAATACATATTATTTATAACTTAGTTTTAAACAATCATTAATTAACAAGTGCATACTCTCTCATTAGAAAATGTTTTCTGTTGAGCAATTGGTCCAGGTGAAGAGCTTTATCCAGTCGTATTTCATGAAGCAAGTTTAAAAACAATAAACGCATGGTATTATTTCCTTTAAATAAAAGTTTTCTCTTATTTTGTGCATTTAATAAATTAGGTATAGAAAAATATAGCAGAATTGAAGATTAATTCTTACTTGAATTAAACTACTACAATTTTGGGATCCAAGAAAATAAAATATACATATTCTAACATAACGAACAGTTGACGATAAACGATAAACATACACAATATTTTTTTTTATTGACGATACGTATACTTATTAGCTAGCTTACTTATGGACGAAAATGCGCAATTTTCCGAGAGATTATTATGATTATAACTGCAGTCAATCTACGTGTACATGAAGTTTTAATAATTCCAACTGATGTATAAAATAATATATCATTTATTTTTATCATTAAGTCACTAAGATATTTGGTTTTGTTCATACTTTAGGAATTATAAATTTTTTTAACGGTAACTTCTTCGTAAGAATGCCCCTATATAACTTTTCCTATATTTACTCTGAGAAAGTTTATATTTTTTTATATATATATATTTTAAAATATACAGGTGCATAATTTAATCTTATTTATCATTATTATTATTTCCAGACAATTCTTGGTGAATAAAACATATTTTAACGTATGTAACTACATTACTTGTAAAAGCAGACAATATTGAGAAAGAGCGCGAAAATGTTTCTAGTTGATTTTCCTTGGTTTCAAAATATTTCTTTCAATTATTTTTTTTTTCTTTCTATACCAAGAAAATATCAATAAAGGACATAAAGTTAATAAATAATTATTTCTCACTTGGAAATCATTTATCTTCCTTAATTTGGACATAATAACACTTTTCGTGATTCCCTTAGTTAATTCTGTCATTTTTAACTTTAGCATGAGACAATAAATTTTTAAGTATAAAAGGTTTTTAAATAGGTAGATGGCAAAGAAAATCAGGCTATCTTATCAAAAAATTTTAGCCACACATTATATTATTAAAATTTTACTTTGATTACATTTATTTCTGCAAAATAAAATGAAAAAAATTGAGTTACCAAATTTCAGCACTGTTCCTTCCTTGAAAACTAAAAGCAGACTATCTATTTTTTTTTTTCATTTTTTTTTTTTACTTTAGCGACCTCTTCCAGAAAAATAATCATTTGATTATAACATAAACAAAAGAAAGGAAAAACCTATTACAATCATATAGTTTTAGTATTATTTACCTGGATTACAAAGTAATTTGACAATATATAAAAAAAATAATAAATACATTAAATTAACAATCAGTGATGTATAATTCTTTAAACATTATATATTTTTTTTTTTTTTTTTTTTTTTTTTTTTTTTACAAAAAGAAATTACCAGAAGTTATTGTGCTTTATGATAAGACACTCATCCACTCTCCCTCTACCCATCCAAAATCAATTACTGTTTAGCTTTTATACCATATTAATTTGCTCTAATTATTAATATCTCAATTAAATTATTCATGTTCTCTCTTTAAAATGACATTGAGTTATTAAATCTATTAGTTATTCACCCAAAACATGCCAAAGTGAGTGAATAGCATACTTTATTAATCAATTATTGCTATTGTTATTTTATCTTTTTATTTCTTTAAAGAATAGCATTGTTTTCCTGCAGAAATAATGCCAAGTAAACCAAGTGTCAATAACACTAGGTTACAATATATATATATATATGATAGTTATAGAAATTATCACTAGTTGATTAGTCAATTATACTGAAAAATATATAACAAGGGTTAATCAACAAAATAAAACATATAATGTGAATCCTGTACCAAGTGGCTAGCTAAATTTAAACACTTACTGATTTTTGCAAAGCAATCTATTTAATTTAAGTCGTTGTCCCCCCCCCCAATTTGTTTAAATATATATATATATATGATAGGTATAGAAATTATCACTAGTTGATTAGTCAATTATACTGAAAAATATATAATGAGCGATAATCAACAAAATAAAACATATAATGTGAATCCTGTACCAAGTGTTGCAATTTAGTCTGTAAAAGATAGGTATAGAAATTAACACCAGTTGATTAGTCAATCACAAAGGAAAAATATATATAACAAGGGTTAATCATCAAAATAAAACATATAAGGTGTACTCTGTACCAAGTATTGCAATTTAATCTGTAAAAATAAATGGGAATCTTACCTTACTATTTACATGGATAACCTGATGTGAAGCAGGTGGGTTGATGTAGATTTTATTTACAATAAAATAGAAAAATAAGTAAGTAAATCATCCCTCCATTTTTTTTGCTAATTCTGAAAAATAAGGTGTCTAGCTTCATAGTGTGAAAATACAACATAGATAAAAAAATTCAAACAAAAATTTACAACATTAATTTCTTGATTAAAATAATAGTTGGATAAAGTCTGTTAAATCATCCTAATAGAAGTAGTAGTTGATGGTTAGGCATGTTACTCTCCAACAGCAGTTTGACTCAGCAAATCATTTTCCTTAGCAAGGATAGATGGGTACAGTGATGTCTCCTGTAATCGTGTATGGTAGACACCTCGATCATGAGCTGAGTCTCCTTTAGATATTCCAATGCTTGTTTATTTCAGACTGTAGACATCTTTTTGTGTGTCTTACAATAAAGTAGAATGAAAATAGAGGTTTTATACAACTGTTAGGAAATGATTATTATTTGTAATAAATTATGTTAGATAATATAACAACACTTTACATTACATATATATATATATATATATATATATATATATATATGTATATATATATATATATATATATATATTTATTAAAAAAGTTATTTCATTTTTGTTTCCTACTGTTAGCAGTATTAATTTTCATTCCTTTTTTGATAAGATTTAAAATATTAAAATTATTTCAATAACTTTTAAAATATGATTTATTTGTCCCCAAATCTATTATTTCTCACTTTCTTCTGAATTTGACAAAATTTAAAGTACAATATTTGAATTTAAAAACTTCTATAATTCAAGTAAAAGAAAAAATAAAACTCCATTTTGGCATTTGAAAATTTTAATTTAATTGCTGTTATTATTGTAGCTAAGTAATAATGACAAGAAAAGTTCCAATTTTAAAAATGTTGCTGTTTTTATGCAGTTCATGCAGTCTCATGAAACACTTAGATTTTTAGCTGCCTATTGTTTAAATACACTTCATTTATAATAAAAAAAATAGAATAATAAAATCATAGTTTTATTTATGCAGTGAATTAGGAAGTCACAATAAATTATCATTTGTAACAAATAATCCATACCAAGTGAGGAATGCTCCAATCTTCTGTTAGTCCTCAATGGAAATTCAATAAGACTCAATAGGAGCAGGATGGAGGCTAACAAGAAAAAATATGTGCTATCTGAAAAACACATTTATATTAGTATGCTCAAAACATAGCTATCAATAGTTTAAAAAAACATTTATGTTTGTACCCCACCTTGAACAATGCTTTCAGGATTGAGTAGAGAAGAATGGAAAGCAAATTGCATAGTTGAGATTACAAAACAACAGAAATAGATTTCACTACCCTTATGTGTATGTAAAAAAATGCCACCAAATTTTATATGCAAACTTTATGATATGTGTTAAAATTTTAACCCTGTAAGGAAGGGGGGGGTTGTAAGAGGTAGCTTACAATACAGATATCCTAACAACATTAGCCTACTTATTGAATCCATTCCATTTGAAACTTGTATTAATAATGGGGAGATTATTTGCTTATTATTAGCACATATATACATGTATGACACACAGACATACACACATATATCTATATATACATGTACAACACACACACACATATATATTCACAGTTAATTTGAGAAGTCACATCAAATTATTATTTTATAACAAATCATTTACTATAAACAATATTTTAGGAAATAATAGTTATATATATGCTATTTGATTAATAAACTGTAATGGATTGTTTTAAATCTACAATTGAATGAAATTTATAGTCAAGTGACTGAGAGATAACCTGAGGTCAAGTTAGGTAATGATAGCAACTGTGAAAATCAAACTATAATTTTATTCTATTTTTTATTTATTATAAATGAAGTATATTTAAACAATAGGCAAACTAGAAATCTAAGCATTTCGCGAGACTGCACAAACTGCATAAAAACAGAAACATTTTAAAAATCTGGTCTTTTCTTATCAACACTACTTAGCTACAATAATAACAGCAATTAAAATTTTTAAATGCCAAAATGGAGTTTTATTTCCTTACTTGAATTGTAGAAGTTTTTAAAGTCAAATATTGTACCTTAAATTTTGTAAATTTCCTTTCACTTGAATTATAGAAGTTTTTAAAGTCATATATTGTACCTTAAATTTGTCTGAAGGTTTGTAATGATGGTATATTATAAGATGTGATATGTTGGACTATTTCCATCATTTATGAGTGAATGTTGAATGTATAGAGAAGTTTAAACTTTATTTAAAGTTTCTGAATACAAACAACTTGTTAGTAATAACACAAAAATGCACAATACAGGTTAGTAATTACACATTTCAAGTAGTATTATTCTTTACTCTTCTTTAGATGTTGCTGGCCTATATGCATAGTGCCAATATTCACTTTGAAATTGAACTCACACCTTTAGATTCTTGAATATCGAATTTAAGGCAAACACTCTACCAACTGAGCTATTCTGAAGAAGAGTGGAGAATAGTACTACTCAAAACATTGTGTAATTACTAACCTGTACTGTCTATTTGTGTGTTATTACTAACAAGCTGTTTGTATTTGGAAAGTTTAAATAAAGTTTAAAATTTTCTATACATTCAACATTCACTCAAAAATAATAGAAATAGTCCAACATATTACATATTGTACTTTAAATTTTGTCAAATTCAGCAGAAAGAAAATGAGAAATAAAAGTAAGAATAATTTATAGATTTTGGGATTAATTAAATCATGTTTGAAAATTATTAAAATAATTTTAATATTTTAAATCTTTTTGAAAAAAAAGAACAAAAATTAATACTGTTAATAGTAGAAAGCAAAAATGAAATAACACTTTTAATATTATAACGTTTTCCATTTTGCTAGGCCTCTACATGATAATATAAACTGCATGTGAGTTGATCAAGCTATGTCAAAAAAAGAAGAAAGTTATATTTCTATTCTAAAAACATAGTTATATTTCCTGATCAACTTGGCCTATTAATTGTTGAGAATTGTGCTATTGATGAAATCAGCTTTTTATTTATTTAATCTGGGTGCCAGAATTCCTAAGAATTCGCTGAAATCGCCATATAACATCTCACAAATAAAAAAAAAATACTTTTAAACTAATCGGTATTGCATCATACCATAACGAGAATTATTTTTTTAAGATTATTATTTCTGGGCTTATTTAAACATATTGGCAAAGGTAAATTACATTTTTAAATCTTATTAAACTACTAATAGATTTAATAATAAAAAAATAACTATTATTAATAACGGACAAATGAAAATTGATATTAGAAATATTTTTATTATTATAACAGATTAAAAATCTGTTTAAGTTAAAATGAGAATTCCTAATCAAGTAAATCAGAAAGAACACATATTAATTCAAATATGATGCAATCAATAAAATAAAATAATTAATTAAAAAGTTCTGGTATAAACAAAAGTCTCTTGTACAGAAAAAATGAAAGTCTCTATCGGGATTATTTTAAGACTTGTTTGCAAACACTTAATTTTGTCACAATCAGGAATAAGTAGTCTTAACTTACCAGTAAGTTTTGTGAATTCAGTAGTAGATAACTATGCATAGTTTTTCGGGGTTGAATTGAGCTCACAGCTTTTGATTATTAGTTGATCTTGGTGCTGGTTCCATAGGCTAGTCACGTAAGCTTCTCTGGTGTCCATCGGTAATGATGTTAGCTAAAGCTCCAGTCTACTCTTGTATGAATAACTTTTTCATCGTAGAGTGGTCTGGATTCTCTAATCCAAAACCAACCAAAAGAATATCAGCTAAACCAAGACGTTCTTCAAACTGATCTCTGCCTTTATACTCTCTAGAGGCCCAGTTTTCCGACTTCTGCACATATTTTTTGTTTGTCAAAATATCGTTGATAATCTTATATATTCTTTACAAAATTTATGTTACAAAGTCTCTATTTTTTTCAGCATAATTCTGCCATCTTTAATTAGTTGAAATATTTTTACTTTCTCTTATCTAGATTGGTAATTTGTGTCTTTTGTTATCTCCAATTCTAACTTTTATTTCTAATTACGTAAAAAAAAACGAAAGAACAATTTAACTTTCATTGTACATTATTTTTTTAAAAAAAAAATTAGTCAAAAAAAAAAATCTAAATTTACTTTTATTTTTTAGCTTTTACCAAATGCCAATATATTTGCAACGTATATAAATAAATGTTACAATAACACCAGTGCCGGGAGATGAGAATAAAATAGGGGTTTACACTAATTTTATTCTTAAGTTTTTTATATTCCTATTTGTGTTGTTGTTGTTGTTTTTTTTTTGTAGCAGTAGCATGCTGATATATTCCGTAGACTCATTCAACAAGCGACGTTTGGCTTTAATGCCCACTTTTATGTCTAACATGGCGGGAATGGAAAATATTTCAACATTCATCTGTGTCCTTTCTGCTTAAGTGTAATAGTAATGATAAGAAGCCCAAGTTATAAGCACTAACGAGCGTTGCTCATCATTTTGAGTCTTACAGGCTCACAGCAACTTGGTCTGCCTTCCCCTTTATTGGGATCCCTGCTAGAAATAGTCTGATGGGCATATAAAGGTGGTCTTATGTTAATATACTGCATACTAGGACTCGGGGCTATGTTTTTCCCCTCTTCAGTAATTGCCTACCCGGTCAAATACTTGTGACTTATGTCTACATCAGCCATGATCCTGTTTTATTTTAGACATATCAAAAAAAATATACATACATTTTTTTCTTTCTGGAAGTCATATTAAAAAAATATTTTTTATATTTTAATAATCAGGGTTTAATTAGTTAGTTAGTTTTTATAATTTTTTTAAAAAAAATTACTATTTATTTTCCAGCTGTGAGTTTCTTTGGGTCATTGTTGTAACGTTCTTTATCATTACAACTTATCTAAGGTTGTAGTTGTTAAATCAAAGCTCGAGTTGGGTCACCATTATAACATTTTCCGTTTTGCTAGGCCTCTACATGCTAATATAAACTGCGTGTGAGTTGATCAAGCTATGTCAAAAAAAGAAGAAAGTTATATTTCTATTCTAAAAACATAGCTATATTTCCTGATCAACTCGGCCTATTAATTTTTGAGAATTGTGCTATTGACGAAATCAGCTTTTAATTTATTTACTCTGGTCGCCAGAATTCCTAAGAATTCACTGAAATCACCATATAACATCTCACAAATAAAAAAAATACTTTTAAACTAATCGGTATTGCATCATACCGTAACGAGAATTATTTTTTTAAGATTATTATTCCTGGGCTTATTCAAACATATTGGCAAAGGTAAATTACATTTTTAAATCTTATTAAACTACTAATAGATTTAATAATAAAAAAATAACTATTATTAATAACGGACAAATGAAAATTGATATTAGAAATATTTTTATTATTATAACAGATTAAAAATCTGTTTAAGTTAAAATGAGAATTCCTAATCAAGTAAATCAGAGAGAACACATATTAATTCAAATATGATGCAATCAATAAAATAAAATAATTAATTAAAAAGTTCTGGTATAAACAAAAGTCTCTTGTACAGAAAAAATGAAAGTCTCTATCGGGATTATTTTAAGACTTGTTTGCAAACACTTAATTTTGTCACAATCAGGAATAAGTAGTCTTAACTTACCGGTAAGTTTTGTGAATTCAGTAGTAGATAACTATGCATAGTTTTTTGGGGTTGAATTGATCTCACGGCCTTTGATTATTAGTTGATCTTGGTGCTGGTTCCATAGGCTAGTCACGTAAGCTTCTCTGGTGACCATCGGTAATGATGTCAGCTAAAGCTCCGGTCTACTCTCATATGAATAACTTTTTCATCGTAGAGTGGTCTGGATTCTCTAATCCAAAACCAACCAAAAGAATATCAGCTAAACCAAGACGTTCTTCAAACTGATCTCTGCCTTTTATACTCTCTAGAGGCCCAGTTTTCCGACTTCTGCGCATATCTTTTGTTTGTCAAAATATCCGTTGATAATCTTATATATTCTTTACAAAATTTATGTTACAAAGTCTCTATTTTTTTCAGCATAATTCTGCCATCTTTAATTAGTTGAAATATTTTTACTTTCTCTTATCTAGATTGGTAATTTGTGTCTTTTGTTCTGTCCAATTCTAACTTTTATTTCTAATTACATAAAAAAAAAAAAAACGAACAATTTAACTTTCATTGTACATTATTTTTTTAAAAAAAAAATCTAAATTTACTTTTATTTTTTAGCTTTTACCAAAGGCCAATATATTTGCAACATATATAAATAAACGTTACAATATATATATATATATATATTGTAATGTTTTGCGACTCTTGTCATGTATGTTTATGTTTTTAACTTTTAAATCATCTGACATCAAAAATTCATCCTTATCAAACTAAATTTTACATTTATTCTTTCTTCCCGAGGGTGAATTTATACGGTGATGTGTGCGTTATTAATAGCCCTTCCCATATGAAGTTTTCCCATAAAATTGAGTTCACCCCTCTGATGAAGTTTTCCCAAACTTTGGGTCATTCAAAAGAGGTTAGAGACAAAGCTGATTGCAAAACACACATATATAAGGCAAGTGTATCGAACCCTCCCAGCTTTAACCTAACTTCTAATTAGATCTCTACGTTTATGGACAACGTATCTTCTTTTTTTTAAGTTCGTTGCCAAGTGCCAGTCTTGCCATTGAACAAGAATCATAGGATCTATTAAATATTTGTTTGAATCAGCAATTCAACTCAATGCCTGTCTTAATGCTCAGAGTGTGGTAACGCATTGCACTGAAGAAACAAAGAGTGAACAAACTTTTAAACTGAATCTTTTCTACAAATTTCTATTTTTATTCCCATTAAAGTCTAAAATAAACCTCTTAAAATTCTCATGCACCTTTCTATCTAACCTGTTTTGCTTTAACTTATTATTAGATGCACACCAGCATGCATGTGTATCTGATTTTGGAATATATATAAATTATATAATGTGTATCAAAACAAATTAACAATTTAATTTCAGATTCACTAATATTTATTCTAAGAAAAAGCAATAAATGGCATACTCATGTATACAACAAATGTTTTTAATAAATTACAATTAAAAAAGAAAACAACAAAAAAACACTAAATAATACATGTATATCACTAGATAATCACACAGTTAAGTTGAATTAGATTTAAGGATCAAAATGATATATGTGTATATTTACCGGTATTACAGAGTCTGTAGAACCTGCGTATATGTTTCTGAGTGCACTCATAATTAAATCCCAGGATTTAGCATAGGCAAAATATGGTGTCCATCTCTTCCACTTAATATTTCAATCCTTTAGTCTGTCTAAAGTGGCGTATTTATTCTACTGTTCCTTTTTCCTTTTGGATAAATTCCGGAATGGCAGACAATCTGCACCAGATTCAAATAGTTGTAGTTCGGAAGGGCAATTGGGGATGTTGTCTGTGGTACATATTTATGTGGCATAGGTAAAGGGCTGGAGTCCTAACATTGACCCTGGCATGATGGTGATTTTACCCCATGCGATTTAAGAGGTCTTTTTTATATTTATTTCAGTTCACACAGTTTATTCCCCATCTTTCTGCTTTGCGGCTAATTTATTAAAATCTTCTCTTACTAAATATTCTTCAATATATTTTATAACACCTGCTCTTCTTCCCTGTCAGACCAGCATAAGTCAACTGTCTGTTTTCTTAAAATTAATTAATAATCAAAGTTTCCTTTCTCCTTATCTCTGGTATTCCTTTGTTTTCAAAAATAGAGTTTTTTATAAAATGCCAACAAAAGAAAAACCACTTAGCAATCTTGACTTTTACTTATCTAATTCTTCTTTTTTAAATTCTTGGAACTTTTTAATTATAAATCTTTTCATTGATTTTAATTAAACAAAAGAAATAGAAAAGAGTTCAATAAATAATGGGCATTCCATATTCAGTTCTCTTAAAAATTATTTCCACAAAATCCATTTAATTAAAAAGAGATATCCTTCAAGTAGTTAGATCTGTCTTTCTTTTTTGAACAATGAGATATGTTTGGCTAATTAATTCGGGAAGTTATAATTATAAAAAAAAACAACTTTTCTTTTACACACTTTAAAATAAATAATGGGCATTCCATAATCAGTTCTCTTAAAAATTATTTCCACAAAATCTGTTTAATTAAAAAAGAGATATCCTTCAAGTAGCTAGATCTGTTTTTTTTTTGAACAATGAGATACATTTGGCTAATTAATTCGGGAAGTTATAATTGTAAAAAAAAAAAAAACTTTTCTTTTACACACTTTAAAATCTTTTAAATTTTTTTTCTTGTTTTCAATAACAACATCTACCTATATACATGCATGCCACTTAAAATATACACCTATACCCCTCATTCCAGAAAATACACATGCATTTGTCTGTGCAACTTTTCCAAAATAATTATAGCATAATAATATAAAAAATTGTCTAAAATCTACATTTTCTTTCCTTCTGTAACAGGGTTTGAACCCAGCTACTGCTACAATATATATATTGTGACCTTGTGAATGGGAACAAGTAATTAAACTGTGTTGCATCAGTAGTGAATAACTGCATTGTACTAAAAAATAAAATAGCCATAAAATTTTAAAATTTTTCTATTAATGGTTCAAAAACTTATATGTGGGCCAACTGTACATTTTGGTTAGCAATTTTTCAAGGATTTATTATTATTATATTTTGATAGTGTTTAATGCAAGGAAGGGGGGTGGATTATTACAGAAAGTGTTATTATAGTAGTTAGAGTTATGCAAAGTTGTTTTATTTATTTATATGATAGTGTTGGTGTTTGTTG
This sequence comes from Epiperipatus broadwayi, assembly GCA_028023455.1. Classification (NCBI taxonomy): domain Eukaryota; kingdom Metazoa; phylum Onychophora; class Udeonychophora; order Euonychophora; family Peripatidae; genus Epiperipatus; species Epiperipatus broadwayi. The sequence continues at coordinate 183,104 of JAQFVV010013032.1, read as the reverse complement.
AATGGTTTTCTGATTTATTATTCATTGACACCCATCCATTTACTAATATTATAGTCAGTGAAATATGTTTAACCCATAGACATAATAGGTATGTTTTAGGTAGAATAATTAATATTCATATAGCAGCATATATATATGAATGTATCATTATCTCATTTTCATTTCATATTCTAATTACAATAAACCATATTAAACTTACAATAAAAGCTTTAAATTACAGTAATTATCTTTAATAATTTTGCAAAAATATATTTTCTTTAGTGATTAATGGATATTTGAATTAGTAAATTATTTGACCAATTTAAATAATATTATAAACCATTTTATTTAATAGCTGATTGGTATTCATTGGTTTTAAGTTTGTAAAAAGTTATTTTTTTTTGTTTTATTTGAGTTGATTTAATTGTGAAGGCCAAAATAATTTTTTTTTAAGAAAAGATTTCTTGAATATTAATTAATTGATTAAGTGCAAAAACGTGGGAGTTGAGCTTTGGATAATCAGGTGATCTTTTTATTAACTACCATGTGTGATGTCTATAATGTCTCATTGTCGTGGAAGCATATTCAGACTTTTTTAACAAAATTTACCTTGATAAGCTCTCTGTTTAACTTATATTTTATGTATACAAAAGTGAAGTTAAAATTTAAAAGAATACGTGTACTTGATTATGTGTTTGATATTTAATAATTGTTACAGAATGCTAACTTTATATCTTAATTTATGCTTATAAATTAATATATGTGTTTTATTAAAGAAATAAGGATATGACTTACCCAGAATAATTAATTGTTACTACTTACCAAATATAGATGCCTAAATCGAATAGAAGGACTTTAATATTACATATTTTTGTTCTCTTTGATATACAGATATATTAAAAAAATGTTAATGTTTAAGGAAATACAAATTTCATGTGGACAATTATCAGCAACTTATTAAAGTTAATAATGCAAATGCCAATCTATAAATTATGAAAGTGAATATTGTCTGCAGAAAAATATGTTAAGTTATCATTGAATTAAATACCCCTAGATGTGCTTAAAAATAAATAACAGAATATACCAATTAATAGCTGAAACTGTCTTTCCACATATTTATTACTATAAATATTTATCGTTATATGTGATGTGTAAGTAAACTCTATTAGCTTTTTGTTAAAGAACATTGAGATTTACTAAATTAATTGTGAATTATAACTGTTTCCTCTTACAAGAATTTATTTTATGTTTCATATTCGTATTAAACACGCACTCATTTTGGGATTCATCTCCATATCATTTAGTAAGCTTGAAAAGGAACTTTGCAAGTGAATATATTTTTTTCCTCAAGTTTATTGTTAATGGTATATATATCGTAGATAGTTAGACAGATTTAGTGTTTTATGTATTTAATATTATATGTTTATTTATTTAATTTGCGAACTTCTAGAACTTCTCGGAATAGCATATCCACAAATGATGAATATGCTGATAAAATCTTATTGCTTAAATATGATTTGTTTTCTTTTATTTGAAAGTGAAACATATATATATATTTGGGTATGTTATTAAAGATAAGGATTTAATCTTATATATCTCTTCTTTATCTCGAAGTGAGAATTAATTTCAAGATTAACTAGAGAATAAAAAAAAAGAATGTTGTGTTAGAGGTAATAAAACTTAATTTATTAGATTATCGCTATTTAAAGTATAAAAACTCGTTCATAATAATTAATATTATTTAAATTTGAAACAACTGAATGTCTAATTTAAGCTAAAAGTTTATATTTTAATGGGTTATTTATCTGTCGTAACTTTCGCATATTATATAACTTAGAACTGTGTTTCATACTCTTATTTATGCATGTGTGTGTCTATTTTGTGCAATTATTATATTTACTTAGTAAACATTCAGTTTCTCAATATGAATTTCGGATGTTGTCATATTCTAAAGAATTGAAGGGGTGATTGATTTATCTGTGTGTATTTATCTGCCAGCGTATAATGCTAGATATGTAGAAGAGCTGTGAGAAAGGAAATTATTCTTGATACGTTCTATGTTTGTAGGGATGAAAGATCCCCCCCCCCAGTATATTTTTAAGTATTTTGTCATGAGTAGAGCCTATTTTAGATTGTATACTACGTATTGTGAAATGATATTTATGAAGTCAAGTGATATTTTCCCATTGTTTGTTTGGTGATGAGAAAAATTCCACCAATAGTGTATTTCAGATTTAAATAAGTTATTGTTGATGTATTAGTTAAAGAGTTTATTCGCTCCTCATGTGCTGGGATTCCTTTTAAACGTCTAGTTTGTATTATCATAAAAATATAGCTCTATGTAATTCAGTCAGTGGTCGGATAAATAGTTAATTTAAATTCTTTATTGAATATTAGAATAGATATAGTGTTCTGTTTGCTGGTTGGTCTATGACATTGTCCGAAATTAAATAATTATTTAATAATTCCTGAATAAATTGATAATGTGTAGAAAAGATTGTTTTCTTTTATTACTGCTTAAGGTATGACACACACGCATAATTTAAATAATATCGCGTATATAAAATATAATATTGTTAAACTTAAAATAGGAAATAAATGTTTTGAAACATCTCATATTAATTTGCCACACGTTAGAGATCATCAAAATCATCAGAATAAATATGATTTTATTGCTATGTCTGAAAAGTGTAGTTATTTAAAGTGACCATTTAATTAAGATTATTTAAAGCTGCTCTCTTGATAGCCAAGTGTACTAATGTGCTTTATCCCAACAATTGATAGTATATCCTCTCAAAAGTGCATATTGTGCCCAATAATATAATGTATTATTTATTCAGTGTTGTATTTTGATAAAAATTATTTAGATAGCCTGGATATTCAAAGTCAGAGTATTAAGGTATAATTTGTTTGCTAATTTATGTTTATAAATGTGTCAATAATAAATTATGTAATATGTAATGGGGATAATCCGAAATTTCAATCAATGGATTTGTTTGTAAATTTTAAAATTAAGATAAAAGTTTTATTCTGAATTAATTGCATTTAACCAAACCTTAAGTGTAAATAAAAGTTTTGTTTATTATTCATAACTGTGTCTTGAGTTGTTCTTATATGCATTCAAATTCTGCTTTCCACATCTCCACATTTCATACATCTATTACAAAACTAAGTATATTATTTTATGGCTTTGATATCAAATATGCTAAGGTCTGATAATATTGTTTCCTAGATCCAAACATTACATGAAATATTTTACCACTTGATCAACTTATAAAAGTGTTGCCTAGTTAGAGTATTATTTGGATGATGATGTGAGATTAAAAGATACCCTATTTCCTTCATTAACTAATTACTAGCCCAGTAAAACATTATTCAATTTATCTCATTATACTTTATTATAATTTAGAGTTATAAATTACTGGCTAATATAGTTCTTTACTCTAACTGTGTTACAGATTCCCTGAGATCTGATTTTATATTCCTAGATCAACATTAATTCAGCTATTTAGATTAAGATGTGCTGAACAATAGAGTTATTTAGTGTTATGCTTTTATATTCTGTCAGAGTTATATTGAGCTATTATAGAGTGTAATTGGATGATGGAAGAGATCAAATTGAAATTATATTTTGTTAGATGAAATAAATAAAACTCTGCTAGCCTGCATCATTTGATTAATTAATAAATAGGGCTTATATTTTATTTGATAGCTTATAGTATTTCTTCCTTCATTTATTTATATTCTCTATATGTTATGAACTTTCTATAACCTGCCACTGAGCGAAGCTGTAAGACAAACATAAGTAAAAGAGTCTCAGCATTAATTATGAATCAGATAAAGTGATAAATCGTTCTATTTATTAATAGAACTGGCGCCCTGGTCATTTGCCCATATAATGTACATAAGCGGTGATGTGTGAGTGGGTTAGAATATATATATATATTGAAGCAATCGATGTCTAATCATCATCGATGCTTCATGTGCCACCATCTATACTAACCTCCTAGGGGTCCGCAATTCAGACCTTGCTATACATATATGCTATTCACTCACACACTGTATGCCGAATCATTAGAAAGATTAGTAAAATTAATTTTTATTTAGTAAAATAAAACAGCAGTGTGCATGATGCATATATATATATATATATGAATGAAGCAATAATGTTATTAATGTTTATTGCTGACAACTAAACATTTTCTTTATATAATTGTATTTTTTTTTGTTATATCTATATGTATTTTGATTTAAAGTATTTAATTAAACTATTGGAATGTAACAACAAAGAAAAATGGAGAAGGCTTGAAATACTGAAATTATCTTTATCACTAGTCAGATCGTTGTCTAGAATTAAAATTTATAAATCTTAATTAAAATCAAAAAAAAACAAATCGTTTATCAGTTGTTGTCGAATGATTTAAAATAGCTAAAAATGGTATTTCAAGCCTTATCTATTGAAAATATTTGCTAATTAAATGTTGTTTTTAAAGGGATTATAGAGATAGGGTTGGTATATGAAATTGCATTCTGGGTGGTATTAAAATGTTATAAAAGGAACCACAGAACAAAGGAAGTTAGTTTTTAGTTACTTTCAGTTTTTAGGTGAGTTCAGAGGAGTTTTAGTGAGTTGAGTTTAATTATTTAAGAAGCCAACACAAGTTCTGCTGATGAAGTGTGAGTAGTGGAGCCGTCCGCCTCTCTTTTTCTCTCGGAGAACTGTCTACCAGCCGTCAAAATTTCATCTGACTGGCCATATGAGATGACGTAGAATTGCCAACCAACCTGCCTGCCTGCCACTATGCTGATATCTTAGGTAAAATCATGTAATTTCGAGCTGCTTTAATATGAACATTCATGGGTGATTTATAATTTTTAGCTAAATTAATTCATAGATCCATTTGTGATGTTTTGCTAGATTTGCTCGTAAACTCTCTCTCTATAATCCTTTATTAATACTTATGTAATTCTAAATATCCATTGCTTTCATGCTTAATTTATGTTTATATAACTTTATGTGGCTCAAATGTATACAACTTATTTTGTTTAATATATATGTTATTTTCTCTAATATGTCGGTATCAATCAATCTCGTGACTTTAATTAAATTCATTAGTAAAATTATATTCATTTGTTGATTTAAAATAGAAATCATTCGCTAGGTTAGTTGATATGTAGAAGTATTTTATTGTGGATGATTATTTTATTTTGTTGTTTAGTTGCCTTTATAAAAGATCGCGACACTTAAGATAAAATTCCACCTTCTCTTACCATTGCTTGAAGGGCTAATTCTTTAATTAATACGTATATGGGAATCGAATTCAAATATAAATTTTATTAACTTAGTAATATAAATAAAAGTTATTTTATTACATTTTGTTAAATGACTCAGGATTGAAAACAGATGATTGCACAAGAGGTTACACAATTTCCAAGTTTTAAAATAATGTTATAAAATTATATTCATGTCCAATAACGTTGCTGGCATACCATACACATTATTCTGATATTTTATCTTCTCCATTTCTTGACTGTTTAGTCACTGGAACATCTAAAGCTCCCATCCTACTTTTAAAATCGTTCGTAATTAGGAACACTACTTCCTGTGAATGTAAAGTTTATGAGGGTTATGATATTATGTGCTGCAGAAAAGAGTGCATCCAGATTCTGGGCTCTCAAACCCAGACCCTGTTTCAATATCGCTCTGCCAGAATGCGCGGACATATCAAATCTAAGTTCGTTTTTCAAATATGCTTTAAAATGATAAAATATCCACAATCGCCATGAAGGCCGTATTTCGTTATTGTATGCTAGTACCGTTACTCTTGTCCTTAATGTAATCACCATCTGCCTAACCTTTAGTAAGTTGCAATGATGTGTTAAAGACAATGATTCATTTCATAAAAATACATTTAGTTCATTGAGTTAAGCTGCTTCCTTTTAAAAACCGTTATTGATTCCCATAGACATAAATCTAATTTACATTAATGATTGCATAACTTACTCTCGTAAATAAAGCGCATTGTTTGTTTCTCATTTCTAAAAGATGTCTCTGCCAAACAATGCGAATAAAAGTATAAATAATGGTTTTCGTAAAGAAATACATGATTGAAATCATATATTTTGCCCGTTATCAACTAAATCAGTTACTGTTAAAACTGTCACGATCTTTTATATTTAATTTCGGCATCCACAATGCTCAGTAGCAAAAGTTTTCTTGAAATAGTTTATCAACTCCGCACAAGTTATAAAACACTATAAAATTGTATCTGTAAAATTATATTTATTAAATGAGTGATAGAGGGGATTTTATACAACAAAGTCCCAAGTCTTGTAAATAAACAATGTCATCCCAAGCGTGAAACTAGTTGGTAAAATATACATGCATTTTCTTAATCTTTTGTAATATATATATATATATATATGTGTTTGTTTAATATTTATTAAAAATATCTATTTCATGTAAATCCTGGTTTGTTGTTTTTGAATTATTTTCTAGTTAATATTTAGAACTATTTTCTTTAGCTAAGAGCTTAACATTAATATATAACTATAATAAATGTAATTCCTGGGCTACTCCAATCTCGATCATCATCATCAGTCTGATCTTATGCTCTGCAGCTTTGCTTCTGGGCACGGATTTAAAATAATTTTACTGTGTCATCAGGATTGTTGTTCATTGAGTCAGAGATTTGAAGAATAGGCAAATAGGTTAGAATTCAGGACTGCTCCAGACCTGTGTATCTCGAGCATGATCGGATTTGAGGTACTTTTGCTTAGGATTTAAATCTTGTTAAGTGAGCATAATATTTTGACCGGTACACTATACATATATATTGTACCTATATTGATATAGGCACATATAATTTTATCTAAAATTATATTATTAAAATAATCGTTCATAAAAGAAAACATAAAATTAAACATTGAAGAGTTTATTGCAGTTTGTTTTAGAAAAAAGATAAGAATTAAATAGTTTTCTAGCGTTAGTTTTTGAAATAAAAAAGCTACAATTAATTAATCAAAAGGGGGGAGGGGGAGTCTTGGTTTGAGAAATGAAACTAAGGGTTATAAAAGGAAGTAAAGAGTTTTTATTAGTATTCGTAAAAATATAATTTAAAAAGTTAAAACATACAAATCTCTTGTCATTCAAGTTTAATTAAAGAAAAATAATGTTAAAACTAAATAGTAAATTGTATTAAAAATATATGTGCGTATATATGTGCAATTTGTAAATAAATAAACTGTATGTGAAATAAAAGAAGATTATCATTAAAAACACGGCAATGGCTATTAATAAAGTAAAACAACATGTTTTATTGCATGGCTATTACTAATTAAGCAATCTTCCAAAACACGTTTATCAAATGATTATTATTGGAATTTGACAACAAATCTTTGCCGGAGATATGAGAAAGACAACAAGGCGCAGGTATAAATAGACCTTTTTTTTATCGGACAATTCATTCCACAAATTAATTGAGTTGAGACAATCAGTTCACAAAGTTATTGAGAGAGTGCAGTTTGGAAATTAATTGAGTCAGTTAAGAAACAAAATGCAGTGCTGAGAATATTTTGGAATGCACGTTCACCTCCAGCCCAGATGTCTGAGAAAACAGCAGATCTGCCCGTGAAATAATGTCAGCTTAACATCTTAGAAAATCTCCATCAGTATCTATTTGTCTTCGATAGCAATAATCGTGAAAATCAGGAAACTCAGCAAGAAAACGTCCCAGCCAGCTGGTAAGCATTTATAATGGAAATATCCTCACCGAAAGCAGCTTCCAAAGAACAAAATTCTACGTCAACATTCAAAAAAGCCTAGGCAAAAACATTTGCTTATTTCATTCTACACTGTAATAGCCATTGCATTGCATTAATTCGTATGAATCTTTCAAGAGTCTAATTATATGAACTCTATATCATACATAAATGAACTATTGATGTGTGTGATTAAATTTCAAATGTATGTCGTCCTTTATTATCATTATTATGTGTGTACATGAGTTAATATGTGCGTGGTCATTATATCAATATTTATTAGTTAAATTAGAGTGTTTTGTTATTAAATCTATAGGAATGTTTAAACTATTTAGAAATGTTAATTTAAAATATGCGTGTGTTTTATTAGAATTATAAAATGTTTAAATTTAGTAAATAAATGTTAGTTAATAAATTATCTTTAAAATTAAACTATATTTGTCGGTCAATTCTTTTTATCAATTCTTTTTAACAAATTCTTTTATTAATTCTTTTAATCACTAATTAAGTATAATCTATTAGTGATCACAAACAACTGAGCTAGTCATGGATTTAGGCGTTGAGTTAGTGGCCACTATTCAAAGTGCATTGTCTAGTCTTTTAGTATTCTTTTAGAATAAGCAGCTGGTGCCCGTGTTTATATACAAACAAAAAAGTGCTTTGAACTTGGTGTTGAACTCAACAGCCGAGAAGAAGCTATGTCCTGGAAATGTAATGCTAGTTATATACTTTATAGCTATTCTTCTCTGTCTAAAAGGCCGGTATTTCGAATACACATATTCGAAAACGGTTCAATATATATGTAAAGTTCTTTATTATCTAACAATTTATAATTACAAATAATTATTTAATGGTACTTTAAGATGAAGATGGGCTAAAGCAAAACATGCTATTGTGAATCATGTCATTTCCTAACAGATGCATAAAACCTCTATTTTCATTCTACTTTATTGTAAGACACACAAGAAGATGTCTGCTGTCTGAAATAAACAAGCATTGGAATATCTAAAGGGGAATCAGCTCAGGATCAAAGTGTTTACTGTACATGACTACAGGAGACACCACTATACCTATCTGTCTTTGCCAAGGAAAATGATTTGCTGAGACAAACTACTGTTGGAGAGTAGCACATGTAATCATCAACTACTACTTCTATTATGATGATTTTATGAACTTTGTTCCAACTATTAGTTTAATCAAGAAATTAATGTTATTAAATTTTTGTTTGGTTTTTTTTAACTATGTTGTATTTTCACACTAAGAAGCTAGACATTTCATTTTTCAAAATTAGCAAAGAAGAAATGGGGGAATGATTCTCTTAGTTATTTTACTATTTTATTGTAAATAAAATCTAGGTCAACCCACCTGCTTCACATCAGGTTATCCATGTAAATAGTAAGACAAGATTCCCATTTATTTTTACAGATTAAATTGCAACACTTGGTACAGAATACACCTTATATGTTCTATTTTGTTGATTAATCCTCATTATATATTTTTTCCACTGTGATTGACTAATCACCTAGTGTTAATTTCTATACCTATGATATATATATATATATATATATCTACCAACCTAGAATTGGTACATAATAATTTTTCTAAAAAAAAAAGTTATAAAAATCTAAAGTTTCTTTATTAAACAAAATGCAGTTGTTTTCGAAAAAGTAAGAGTCAGATAGCATTCTATTGGTAGTTTTTGAAATAAAAGTTAAAATTGATTAATTAAAAGAGGGGAGGGGAATCTTGGTTAGAAAAGTTAAATTAAAGGTTTTATAAAAAGGAAGTAAAGAGTTCATTATCAATAGTTAAAAGTTTCAAAATATAAATCTCTTCTCATTCGAATTAAAAAAAAAGTAATCTTAAAACTAGTTATATATGTGCGATTGTAAATAATAAAAAAAATGTATGCATAATAAATATTAAAATGAAATAAAAGAAGATTATCATTAAAAAACACAGTGATGGCTATTAATTAAAATAAAAAAACAACATGTTTGCATGGCTATTAATTAAACGATCTTCCAAAACACGTTGTCAAAGGATTATCAAAGGAATTTCAACAACAGATATTGCCAGAGGATATCAAAAAGAAAAAAAACTTTGTAGGTATAAATAGTAAAAATTTTATCAGACAATCAGTTCAGAAAAATGTTCAGTCTAGTCTAGAGATAATAGTGCAGTTTATTATGTGTCTAAAAACAGAAATGCAGTGTTGAGCAACTTTTGGGAATGTATGTCTTTTTCTAGCCTTAGTCCAGATCTATCCGTGAAAACAATGTCTTCATAACAGCTTGAAGAATCTCCGTCAATATCTAATTGTCTCCAATAATAATAATCATGAAACTCCTCAAGAAAACATCCCAGCCAGCTGGAAATATTCTCACCTAAAGCAGCAACCAAAGAAAATGAAGTTCTACATTCATATTCAAAATCCTAGGTAATAATATTTCATATTCTTATTTCTATAATAGCCATTGCATTTGCAAGAAAATTCGTAAAGCCTCCAGATACAAGTAATTTGAACTCTATAAGCATGCATAAAATGAACTATTGATGTGCATGTTTGTGAATGCTATATGATTTTATAAACGTCAAATATTATTTATGCTTCCTCATAAGATATATTACAGTGTGTTAATTTAAAATGTGCATGTGTTATATTAAATTTATAAAATGTTTAAAATTAGTAAATGTTAATTAAAATAAATGGTCTTTAAAACTTAAACTTTATTTGTTGGTCAATTCTTTTTATCAATTCCTTGTACCAATTCTTTTATCAATTCTTTCACCACTAATTAAATAATATTTTGTTATTGAATTAAAGTTAGACAGAGCTAGTTAAAGGGATTGTTTCAAGCACTGGATTATGAGCCTACTGTCCGAATACGCTAGTCTTAGACTAGCTGGTGCCCAGGGTTTACTCCAAAACAAATAAAGTGTTTGGATAGTAGGGGTTTGAATCTAGCAGCCAAGGTGGGCCATGATCTGATCATGGGTGTTGTTGATAGTTAAAGCTCTCAATAATATTTCCCATTTTGCTCGAACGTGCCGTTCGTTCATGTAACATTTATAATTACATAAGATTATAAATGTGTTATAAAGAAGTTTGTAACCAGATAAAACACTGCAGTGTAAGTAAGATCTTCTGTGGAGTGAACCCGGTACAATATATATATACATATATATATATATATATATATATATATATATATATGTTACATATATATATATATATATATATATATATATATGAGATATAGGGACAAACTAAATAGATTGTGGAAATCATTAAATATATAATTAAGTTAGCCAGCATCTCATTCATATTAAATTATTAAATTATATTTTTCTTGTATAGTTCATAGTTTGTAAATAATGAGTGTCATAGATGAATTTCTACCTACCATAGGGTAAAAGGAAAGAATCTAGAGAATTATTAGCTAACAGAATAGTAGAAATTCACATGTGACATGTATATATTATTGTTTTTTTATTATTACTATTGTTATTATACTTTATGTTGTTTTATATTGTTAATAAATGTTTAAGAGTTTATATTATTTTGGTCTCTGGTTTATTGAGTTGATCTGACATTCCACAGTTAAAAAACAATTATGCATGCACACACATCTGTTTCCTTGTCATAGAGAAGTGGTATAGTAAAACAAATATAATAAATTGCTAGTTGTAACCTATACAGAGTTGCAGAAGTTGCTTTGTGTATCTGTTCAAACCTGTTAAGGGAATCAAAAGCACTATTCTCCCTGGGTTTGAATATTAGAGCATAACAGAATCAGACTGGAGTGAAAAGTGGATGAACTAACCTAAATTGCATTTGATCTTATTAAATAGGTATAGAGCAAGTCAATTACAAGTATGTGCAATCATTAGTTAAGCATTTCATCAGGTTTTCATTAGGATCCTACCTGAAGACCCAAAGATTGACTGTAGTTAGATGTAACATTTTCCCCTTCCAAGCCTGGTAGAACTGTGGACCATGTCATTGGGGGCAATAAATTAGGGCACATTAAGTCATAGTCTCCAGATTGCTACCTCAGCATAGTATCATAGTTCCCAGGTTATTTTCTCATCTATTACATCTGGTGTGTGGGCAGAATCAAGCTGTCATATTTTTACTGTCCGTTATAGTATGAAGATTTGCTATCTTAATGTAAACTGAGCACGGATTATAATGTTTGGGGGATGATAATCTGTACCACATCCCCGAGTTGCCTGTTTTCCAAATATTTATACATCAAGCTTGTATACTGCCCATCTCTCTTCTATATATTTAAAAGGATAAAGTCCTATGCTCGGAGTGGCTTGAGGTCAACATGGACATAGCAATAATATTGCCATCAACATGGGATTTGGGTTTTTATCATCAGATTTTCGATGATATGAATGGCTGACAAGTTGGATATTGGAGTAGATTGAAGCCTATCCATTAAAGTATGAAGAGTTGGGGGATGATGATAATCTGGACCAACTGACAAGTGCTGGTTTAGCACAAAAGACATATTGGTGATTATTTATCTTTTCTACATGTGTGTGGTCATATGTATCAGTTGTATGAGAGTGTGGATACTTGAAGGGTGCTTGAAGATCTGAGTTCAAATCCCCCTATACATACAATAAAGCTCCAGATTTGTGAAGAGTGTCTGTTTTCCAAATATTTACACACCAAGCTTGTATCCTGCCCATCCTTTTCTATGTATTTAAATGGATAAGGTCCTATATATGAGGGGTCAGAGTTACTGGAGGCCAACATGGGCATGGCAATAATATTGGCATCACTATGGGATTTGGGTTTGCATCATCAGATTTTCAAGGATATTGATGGCTGAAAAGTTGGACATTGGAAGAAATTGAAGCATATCCATTAAAGTATGAAGATTTGCTATCTTAATATAAACTGAGCACTGATTTTACATATATATATATATATATATATATATATATATATATATATATATATGGGAGAGACGATTATCTGGACTAACTGATGAGAGCTGGTTTAGCACAAAATGCAGATATTGGTGATTATTTATCTTTTGTACATGTGTGTCATTATGTGTATCAGTTGTATGAGATAGTGTGGATAGTTGAAGGTTGCTTGAAAATCTGAGTTCAAATCCTTTATACTTACAATTAAACTCCAGGTATGTGAAGACTGCCTGGTTTTCAAATATTTACACATCAAGATTGTATCCAGCCCCATTCCTCTTCTACATATTTAAATGGATAAGGTCCTATACATAAGGGGACAGAGTGATTTGAGATCAATATATGCATCACAATAATATTGGCATCAGCATGGGATTTGGGTTTTCATCATCATATTTTCAATGATATGGATGGCTGAAAAGTTGGAGATTGAAGTAGTTTGAAACCATCTATTAATGTATGAAGATTTGATATCTTAATATAAACTGCGCACTGATTATATATGTATGGGACATGATGATAATGTGAACCAACTGATGGGTGCTGGCTTAACATTGAATATGTATATTGGTGATTATTTCTTTTCTACATATGTGTATGAAATAGTGTGGATAGTTGAAGGGTGCTTGAAAATCTGAGTTGATATATCCTACACTTACAACTAAGCTCCAGGTTTTCGAAGAATGTCTGGTTTCAAATATTTACAAATCAAACTTGTATCCTGAAGTATTTAAATTAATAAAATCCTATATATGAGGGGTCAGTGTGACTTGAGATCAACATGGGCATGACAATAATATTAGCATCAGCAAGAGATTTGGGTTTGCATCATCAGATTATTAATAATATGGATGGCTGAAAAGTTGGAGATTGCAGTAGATTGAAGCCTATCTATTCAAGTATGAAGAGTTTCTATTTTAATATAAACTGAGCACTGATTATATATGTATGGGAAATGATGATAATCTGGACTAATTGATGGGTGCTGGTTTAGCACAAAATATGAATATTGGTAATTATTTATCTTTTCTACATGTGTGTGGTCATGTGTGTCAGCTGTATGAGATAGTGTGAATAGTTAAAGGGTCCTTGAAAATCTAGTTTAACTCTATACTTACAATTAAGCTCCAGGTTTGCGAAGAGTGCCTGGTTTTCAAATATTTACATATCAAGCTTGTATCCTGCCCATCTCTCTTTTATGTACTTAAATGAATAAGGTCCTATACATAAGGGGCCAGAGTGACTTGAGATCAACATGGGCATGACAATAATATTAGCATCAGCAAGGGATTTGGGTTTGCGTCATCAGATTTTTAATAATATGGATGGCTAAAAAATAGGAAATTGGAGTAGATTGAAGCCTATCCACTAAAGTATGAAGATTTCCTATTTTAACATAAGCTGAGCACTGATTACATATATGTGTGAAGATTATGATAATCTGGACCAACTGATGAGTGCCTGTTTAGCATGAAATATGTATATTGGTGATTATTTATTTTTTCTACATATGTGTGGTCATGTGTATCTGTTGTATGAGATAGTGTGGATAGTTAAAAGATGCTTGAAAATCTGATTTCAAATCCCCTCTACTTACAATTAAGCTCCAGGTTTGTGAAGAATACCTGGTTTTCAAATATTTCTATATTTCAATAAAACTAAATTTGCGTTGTATTTTGTTTTATATTTTGAGCATCAATATATTAACTCAATTGAAAACCCAACACAATCCTAGTATATTTTTAATTAACTCGTTGATTATTGTAAATTTTTACACATTTATAAATTAATCTATTCAATAGAAGTCAAAAGTTATAGTAGATTCTACGGGACAATTATTATTTTACATATATAAATTCAAATACATCTCATCGTCATCATTTCCAACCATTATTGGTCCATTACATAATAAAAGGCTCTCAAAATTTACTCCACTTTTTGTTTAGTACATTTTGTTACCGGATCGCACCAGCAAACTTATCTAATTTGATTCTTTTTCAGATGTGTTACAATGTTTTGTCTCTTAATATTTTCAGTGATATGACTGATAAAAATTTGCTCTTTCTACCATCTATTCTTTCTTTATAATTAATTTTCAAATGATAAGTTTATCTCCCCATTCAAATCTTTTAATAATTTCAAGCATGTAGTAAAGTCTGTTTACTGTCTCCACCATATATTCATTTACAATCTCGTCTTGTGTGTATTGTAAAGTGTCCAGTACTCATATCCATAAGTAAGAACTGATAATATATATCTATTAAAACCTTACTTTTCAAACTCATAGACACATTTTCTTTTAAGATATGTTTGTCAAAAGCATTTCGTCTAATGTTACTTTTATGGTTAAATTCACCTATTATTATTATTTCCATCTTAAAATCTGAATAAACTATATGTAGTTTTTTTGTTTTTTTAAATGTTGGAGTATTAATTATTATTTTGTTTGGAGAAAATAAATTGAACATTAAAATTAATCTTTTTAGAGTTTATCTTTATTATTTCTTACTTACCTTTATCTGATAACTCTTGTAATATTTTTAAAACTTCGAATTGTTATTTGCAAAACCAACACATCTTCTGCAAAAATCGAAATAACTTAAGTAATCTTCATTTATTTTTACTCACTTAGATTTCCACTACTTCTTATAAAAAAGGCTCCAGAAAAATGGTGGCACCCCCCTTAGCAAAGTTAATTTTTTTTGGTATCACTGCTGTTGCATTTTGACAAATATTTTTTACAATATTATAATTTTGTTAATCTATAATTTAATGACCCAGAACATTTATTACTATGGAAACATTTATTGAATCACCATGACTTTTCAAAAGTTATAAATTCTAAAAATAAGGGCAACTCATATTTATTGGTTCTCTTTATAACTTCTTTCAATATTGATCTACTTTGCTAAAACCAATTTGAAATCAGCTGTGAGAAATCCTGGTAAAGATTTGGGTAGTAACTGATAAGGTATTAATAGGTCTTTAATTTCTAATATTTTTATAACCTTTCTTAAAATCAATATTTTTAAGCATTTTTCCAATCACCTGATATATTTTTATCATTTAAATATTTTGTATATACCTTTTCCAACAATTCTTTTCATCTTGTTTTATTAAAATGTAATTCCATCAGTTATTCCAATTCTTCTCTTATTTAAATGTGGGTTTATTTCGTCATTTAAAATATTGGCTATCCCAAAGAAATAGGAATTGTAAGAAATATCTTTTAATTTTTTTATTTCTTCATAATTTTTTATAAAACTATTTGATACATTTCATGATATTATCCTCTTTTTAGTAACAGTTTCATCTTTACTTTTTGATAAAACAACATCTATTTCAATATGAAGATGTTTTACACTTTTGAGACTATAATTTTCTTTTATATTTTTCATTTCCAAGACACAATCTTATTATATCATTATTAAGAGTTCTTAATGCCATTTAACATAATTCTAGATATTCCTTTTAATAAATCATTTTTTTCATTTTTTCATATATTGTTTTACTTAAAATTTTTCTCCTAAATTGATTTTACATGCGTCTGTTTTAACAGAAACTTTAACAAATATTTAAACAATTATTATTTATTTTATTAAAGAGATTACACAGACAAATAAGGATCTTCAGATTTTCATTGGTCTGCGACATCCATCTAGAATAAACAGATAAATAAGTAAGTTTTCCATGTAACAAAAGATATTAAAACAATTATATAAAAATGCAAATAAATCGCATCATGTTAAGTAAAAACTTTTAACAAGTAAATTATTATTTAAAATAATACATTAAGATTAAATGAGAAGAAGAAAAAATTGGAAGCAAAATAGTAGCATATATATTAAATAAGATAAATAGCTTATATACATATATATGCGTAAGAAAATAAAATAAATAAGGAAAAACATATTGCATGATCGAGAGCTATTTTATTCTAACCTGCAAAAATGTATAAGTTGATAAAAATGACCAGCCCCAGGCAAGCTAAATAGTTTATTTAAAACAATGTGTGTGACTCTTATTAATCCAATTACAATTACTTTACAGCCTGTAGTCGATGTGCAAGTAACATATTTACATGTTTAATGTTTTATATTATAATGTTAAAATATGTGTAACATAATGAATAGATCCAATAAAATCAATGCATCATTTACCACTGACAGATTTTGCATTAACTCCAAAGTAAAATGTAGATATAAATAAAATTTAGACATGAAGGACACCATGACAATTGACAATCAAAATATACAGTATGACTATTATAACTAAAATACTAAATAAATAATAATAACAAATTAATAATTAAACACCATTTTTTTATTCTCAATGCAATTTTTTTACAATCTTAAAAAAATATTTTATTTCTGTTGAAATTAAATTTATGTAATATTATAAAATAATATATTTCAAACCTTTTATTATTATATTAGAATGATTGCAATAATCAAACATTTATTTATAATTTAAATTATATTTTTGATTTATATATTACAATTGGTGAATAGAACACAAATAAATATCTTATCAAAAATGAAACTACTTTATATATATATTGAACTGGATTGATATCCGATTCAAGGATTTTACTGCCAAAATTAAAAACTTAATTTTTGTTAAATCTTATCTAATGTTAAAATGTTTATTATTATTTAAAACACATACATGTTTATATTTAAAATAGATCATTTTCATGTTTATAAAGTTGATTTTAAAATAGTTTACTTTGACTACTTTGTTTATAGAATTGATTTTAAAATACTGTAATTTACTTCCACCGCTTGTTTTTTTTAATCAATTTGATTAAAAACGGGCAAGCTTGCTAAGTATATATTCCTATTGCTTTTATTTTAATCATTTTTAAAGTTAATTCTAAAAAGCAGAGATTTAATTGTGATGTTTTTTTTTCTTTCAATAATTCCTGGTTGGAATTCTTAAATTAGATTGAGCGGGAAATTAATGTTTGCCCTGCCTGAGATATAGAATTAGAAACAACAAGGAAGGTTTTTCATGGGAAATGTAGCGAGGTAACTATAGCCTGCCATAAAAAAGGAGGAGGTGGTGGCTATTATTTAGGAGACTAAAGAGATTTTTTAAGAGCACTTGGTTCAGCTTCTGATTTCTAAGAGGCATTCTGATTAATCTGTGGAACTTCATATTAATCACAGTTTGAACATTTAAGAGATTTTTCAAATTTGCCTTCGTGATGTCAACAAATGCTGCTATACGTTTTGGAAGCAATAAGATGCATTGCTAATTCAAATAAGGATGAGCCTCAGCCTCTGGGCTGTTCTTTCATGATGCCATAAAACTCTAACCTAAGCCGGATCCCCAATTTGCCTCGACACTTGCCTTGGTCATAAAGAGAATTCACCTGAAAGATGAACTACTATTAAAAGTGCGCACTCATCAGTAATGGATAGAACTTTGCCTTATCATAAGATAAACTTATTCTTTTATTCTTTCCAGGGTAAATAACTTGTGTTTAATTAAATCTCCGCTCAATCTAATGATAAGTATGTTTTAAAGATGTATTAATTATTTTTAATTATTTATTATCTGTATGTACTTTTTCTAGTATTTAATGTGTGTCTTGGAATCTTAGTTTTAAGATTCCAAGTTTGTTTTCAATTTTCATTTATCAGGGAGTGCATTGAGAGATTGCATTTTATATGTTTAATATATGCCTAATGATTTCACAAACTATTGCAAAATGCTTTGGCAGTTTTCATAGTTTTTATTTACTCACCGGCCCTTAGTTGTTGTTGTAAAATAATGAATTTTTAAACACATTTGGTTTGCGCTTTTTGCAAACAACAAAATCTTGTTGTAAAATAATGAATTTTTAAACACATTTGGTTTGCGCTTTTTGCAAACAACAAAATCTTATTGCTGGCTATTTATCAAATTATTTCTTCAGCTTTTCTGAAAGTAGTCATTTCTTTCCGGATTATGTAAGATCGTGATCAAATATCTTTTTGCTGTCTTGTATGTGAAATCAACCACGTTTGCTTTAAAAGTAGTACTGCATGCAGCAGTCCTGTGGTGTTATAACATCAGTAGTTAGAATTCTACTGATCTATCATCCTTGCTGGTTTCATTGATTTCCTACAAGACCGAAATTGTTTTAATATTTCTGAATTAGGAAACTAGAGTTGTTTTTTTTTTTTGTAATTTTATAGATTGCCAGCAGGAAGCTATTATCCTACCCATTTCTTATATTTTTAGGTGAGAGAATTTTGCTGCCAAAGTGTTTAATGTTTTTGTGTTTGCCGTACTCATGTCCACTTTCTGGTAAATATGCTTAAGTTAATATAAGTCACTTTTGTATTCATGGCTAGATGTCTTTACTCTATTGCCCAACTTTTGATAAAATTAAAAATTGTTTAAATATATTTGGCTGACGTTTGTCTTGGTACTTTTATTTCTCAACTGTCTAAAGAATATTTAAGATATCTTGTCTCTCCCTGAGTTTAGTCCGGCACAATCAGGTTCGCATATCCTGTCCACCCTTAAATTAAATGTCTAGTTGATGTGATGTGATGTATTATGGCTTCTCCTTAAACGAAGTCAAGAATATCTCAGCAATTAAGCCCAGATAAACCCGTTAGCCACTTTCTTTTACATTCCCCACTTAAAATTTACCCATAATCTGCTCTATCCCATTTCCACAACATAATTTTTGTCAACTCTATAACCTTTATATCTAAATCCCCCTTATCTTTTCCCAAACCTAGCGTAAAAACCAATAATTCACTTTCTATAATCACTCTTTTCATATTTATTTTTCCACAACTTCATTATATGTACCCTTTCTGTTTTCAAACATTTACATTCAATTAACAAATGCCTAATATTTTCAATTCCTTCCTTACATAATTTACAAAATAAATCACCCATATTTTTCCATTTACATGTATATTCTTTTGTAGCTAAAGATCCCGTTCGAGCCTTAAACAATAAACTACTTTCCTTACTATTATCATATATTAACTCACACCTAATATTCTGTTTATTTCTATATATATTTAAACTCTTTTTACTCTCCATACTATTTCTCCATCTCTCTAACTCCCTAGTCTTTATTAATAAATTTATTCTTTTGTCCCATTCCTTATTACTATAACACTCAATAATCCTCTTAACACAATCATCCCATCTTTTGTACAAATATACTGATATAAATTCTTTATCCAAATCTTTTGCATAGCGCATTACCTTTCTCACCCATCTTGTTACCTGCCCTTTACTCATAACCCAATTAAATACTATTTTAGCTATTCTTTTATTATCCATAAACTGCAATCTACCAAACATTTTCATTTTACTTTTTGCATCTCTCATATGAAAACTTGACCATCCCATTTCTCCTTGAATTGCCTCCCTTGCTGTCCATATTTCTGCATCCAATGCATGTCTTCCTACTTCCCTTTGAGCTTTTCAAATAATCTAATATCTTTTTACTAACATATAATGCATCATTACCATATGTTAACCCTGCTACTGCAACTCCTTTCCATATAATTCTAGCTACATCATATTTATTATATGAAAATACTGTTAATGTCTTTATCAATCCCTTTCTTTTCTTTGCTTCATTTATCAATTTTTTCTCCCATTCATCCAAATAATTTTTCTGATTACTTAAAATAATTCCCAAATAACTATATCTATTCACCACACTTAACTTAATATCTCCCAATAAAAATTCTACATCTTCTCTTTCCTCAGTATTAACCATCATTATATTTGATTTTTCTTCACTAAATTTAGTCCCCATCTCTTTACCCACCCTTGCACATGTCCTCAACATAACTTCCATATCTTCTCTTTTTTCTGCACACAAAAATATATCATCTGCAAAAAAAAGACCTGACAAAATATATACTCCCTTACTACCTATTAACGGTATCTCTATCCCTCTTCCTAATCTTTCTATTGCTCTTTCCATTTCACTCAAATACAACACAAACAAAATAGGTGACATAGGGCATCCTTGCCTTAGTCCCACACCATTTTTAACTTTAATTGATTCAATATTCTCTAATTGATATATATAATAATTATTTTCATATAATTTCTTAATAATATCTATTAAAGCTTCATCCATTCCCAAATTTGCTAAACTTATCCATAATCTATTTCTATTTACTCTATCATATGCCTTCTCTATATCTATAAAACTCATATATAACTGTTTATCTGCATTCCTACTCATATCCATAAGTTGTGTAACTACAAATAAACTATCTCCTATACGCCTATCTAATCTAAAACCTCCTTGCATTTCACCCACTACATTATTCCCTTCCATCCATTTTACAACTTTACTAGCCACCATATACGAGAAAACTTTATATAAAACTGATGTTACCACTATCGGTCTATAATTATTCAACTTTCTATGATCCTTACCCTTTCCTTTAAATAATAACCTTACTCTTGTATTACTCCAACTACTTGGGAAAACTCTATTCTGTGCCATTTTATTAAAACAGGATAATAACTTTACTTTTGCCCTATATCCTAAATTCATTACCATCTCTGCTGCCCATCCATCTAAACCTTTTGCCTTCCCACTTTTCAATTTCTTCTCTACCTCATTTAGTTCATTTTCTGAAAAACTAATATTCCCATTACTATATTCTTTCATATTTTCTAATATTCTATCATTCACATCTAACATCTTTTTTATATTCATTACATAACTATTTAAGATTCTCTCTAAATCTGCTCTAGAACTACACTCAGTTCCCTCATCATCTAGTAATACTAACTCTCTCTCCCCTACATTTCTCCTTTTAATATAATTCCAAAATTTTTTACTTCCATCTCTTCCACTTTTATTAATATCCTCCAACAATTTACTATTCAATTTCATTCTCTCTCTATAAATATCTATTTTAGCCAACTTCTTCTTTTCTAAGTACTTTTCCCATTTAGCATTAATATCTTTTTCACTTTCCTTATTCTTAATAGCACACTTATATTCTCTACATGCTTCTTTCCTTTCTTTTACACTTTTACTAATTTTAATTGTTTTATTAATTTTATTCTTTTCAATATTCTCACCTAAAACCCTATTTGCAACTTTTTTTACTTCCTTACACCCATCCTTATACTCATCCCCAACCCACTCTTCCATTATTTCTTCAACTTGTATTTTATACTCTTCCAACTTATTCTTATCACTTACTCTCCATCCACATCTTTCACTATTATTTCTACTTTTATTTTAGTTCTGATTTTCGGACTAGTGGCGCCCTCATGGTCAGTATATGCGAATCTAAGATCTTTTGACCATTACATATATATTAATTTTTAGCACTGCCAATGTAGGGCTTCGAGTTTTCAAGCCCATGTGAAATTTTGTTTAAATGGTTGAGAAAGATTTTAGGTGTAAGAAGCAAGATATAGTAGGCAGAGATTAGTTTTTGTTAGTTGTGGCAGGTATTGTTAGAGCAGTTTGATAGAAAGGGGTTCATTTTTATTTATGTATGAAATAATTTAGAAACAATAAATAGCGTATTTTCTAAAAATTCTGTCGAAGTTAATTTTTTTTGAAGAGTTAAATATATATAGTTCATCTTTTTCATATGACCAATAATTAATACGTAGAAAGTAGCATCATATTCGTTTTTAGATTAATTAAAAAAAAGATAAAAATAGTTCGTTTGCCTTTTCATATGAAATAATTAATAAACAGTAAACAGCATTTGCTTTCGTAGCTAAAGTATGATTTTAAAATATCAAAATGAATATTAGGAAGTCTTTTTCTTGTGACATAAATAAATAGTTAAATAGTGTTTTCTTGTAGATTGATTGGCAAACTTAATGTTAAATAAATAGTAAAAGGCATTGTTTTCTAAGACTGACAATAAAAGCAAATATACAAGCCATCCACAGAATTATAACTCTGTGGATGGCTTGTGTGACCAAGTCGAAATGTCAGTATATTAATATTAAAAGTTTTTAACATGGATGAACCCGATAACTCTGTGAATGGCTTGTGTGACCAAGTCGAAATGTCAGTATATTAATATTAAAAGTTTTTAACATGGATGAACCCGCAAAATATGTATTTTATATATTTAACCCGTGCAAATCTTCGTTTTAACATATATATATGAGCTATTAAAGAGTGCCAAGATGGGAGGGCAAATTTATAAGAAAGTTGAAAATAGACAAAGTAAACTTAATGGTACAAGATTGATCCAGATAAAAGTTTTCATGGCAGATAATTGGGAAAGTCCAGCTGTGCATCTTGAAACCTTCAACAAGTGTTTCAGTTTCACAAATGGAATGAACAAGAAAAGATTGCAGTGGCCTGTAATCATTTGAAGGGTGTAGCTATTGATTGTGGCACCCTTTAAGTGTAAAGTCACAGACATTTGGGATTTATAGATATGCCACCATGCACAGTTTTTGGAGTGAAGAGAAACAATATTGCAACTTTAGAAGGGTTTTGATGCAAGCATATTTCAAAGAGGATGGAGGAACTTATATGCTGTTTTTCTGTAATCAAGCTGCCATACTGAAGTCATTGACAGCATTGTCTTTGCCAGAAAGCCAGATAATCTTAATAATAAGAAACAATGTGCCAGTGGCAATACAACAAGCCATGTTGGTTAATTATAAAATGTGTATAGAAGAAATAATAACATTATTGACACTGATTGATTATAATAGGGATAGTGTGGAGAAGGAAAATATACTCAACGGAGATGGGGAAACAGTATCCAATGTGGTGGTGGATAAAGATGAACTGATGTTAGTTGGAGCCAATCAAACTTGTCCCATCATAAGTATAAAAATTGGATTCCTCACAGCACAGGCTATAATTGATTCAGGGAGTCAGATGTCCCTGATTTCCAGTCATTTTTATTCACAGTTAAAACAACAAAATCACCTGTATACATTGCCTCTAAAGAGACTGCAAGTTATATTGGCTAATGGAAAAAAGGCAAATGTAGAGATAAAGCAGGTTTGGATCCAGCTTCATCTGGGAAACTTGGAAGTGGATTAAGTCTTTTTGATAATGCCTGAGTTGATACAAGATATCATACTGGGAACAGATTTTCTTCATCAGCATAAATGTGTGCTTTATTATGATCAATGCTTATTTCAGTGTAGAGATAGCATAATGCCCCTAGAAAGATTAAAAAAGTATCAGTCATTACAAATACACTGTATGCAATCACTCTTAGACACCACTGAAGTAAAGAATAAGGTGGAACAGTCTATAGTAAAGGGGACGAGCAACATCTTTTAACACAGGTGTTGCAGTACCATACAGTTTTTTCTAACAGACCTTGGGCTATTGAAGGATATGTTCATCAGATTAAAGTAGAGGAGGAAAACCATTTTCAAAAGTTAATCTTACCCCATATCCTTTTCAATATAGAGCCGAGGTGGATAGTCAGATACAACAGATGATCGAATGGGGTGTTATTGGTAAGCAAGCATCATCTTATATTAACCCTTTGGTGGTAGTAAAGAAGAAAGATGGGGCAGCTAGAATATGTTTGGATGCTTGCCATTTAAATGCGATCACTATCCCTGAAAGAGACATTCCTCCTACAATAACTGAAATCCTGGCTAGATTTCAAAGGAAAACTGTCTTTAGTATATTTGACTTGACTTCTCATTATTGGCAGATACCTCTTCATCCATCTGATTGCCAATATATGGGCTTTTGGTATGAAGGATATACATATGTCTTTAAATGGATGCCGTTTGGGCAGATCAATAGTGGATCAGGGTTGTTAAGGTCTTTGGATCAGATATTATCAGAGGTCAAAAATATTATAGTAATGTACATGGATGATGTGGTTATTGCTTCCAGAAATATTGAAGAGCACTTGGAGAATGTGGAGATATTTTTGACAGAATGCAGTCAAAAATATATAGTAATGTACATGGATGATATGGTTATTGCTTCCAAAAATATTGAAGAGCACTTGGAGCATGTGAAAATATTTTTGACAGAATGCAGTCAAAAAAATATCACGATCAACTTGCAGAAAAGTTACTTAGCCATGGATGAAGTGGCATTTTTAGGCTTTGTAATTGGGAAGGATGGTATTAAACCCCATCAGATAAATTAGCTGCAATTGAGCATTTCCCTACACCTGCTAACAGATGTCAGGTGAGGTCATTTTTAGGTCTCTGCAACTTTTACCACCGGTTTTATGAAAATTTTGCTGTAGAATCATCATCCTTAGTCCAGTTATTAAGAAAGAACCAGAAGTGGTTTTGGGGTTCACGACAGGAGCAGGAGTTTCAGCTCATCAAGAAGAATTTTCTAAAACAAGTAGTTCTGGCTTGCCCTGATTTTTCTCAAACATTTTATATTCAAACTAATAGTAGCCAACATGTATTGGGAGTAATCTTATTCCAAATTGATAAGCAGAAACATCATAAGGTATTATACTTTTGTAGCCATACCCTAAAAGGGGCTGAAAATAATTATACGACTACTGAAAAGGAGGCTCTGGCCATTGTATGGGCCTTCGGAAAGTTCAAACAATTCTTGCTGGGCTCAAACATCATTATTACTGACCATAAATGTTTAGAATTTCTTAATAATAGTTAACTGACAAATGATCGGCTCATTTGGTGGAGCTTGATCTTACAGAAGTTTCAATACAGAGTGGTCTATTGCCCTGGCAAGGATAAAATTGTGGCCGATGTCTTAAGTCGGAACCCCATAGATCTTTCACAACATCACCTACACTCGGACAACTTAAGTATCGCTGTGATTACATTGGTTATAGATGATTCCATGGAACAGGATTTATGGAAACTACCAGACATACAGGCAAATGATCTGGATTTTGCTCCAATGGTAGCCTATAAGAAAGTAGCCCCAAATCCCTCACTAATGGACCTATCCAAGTTAGAGCAACTAGAAGGAGCTTATAGTATTGAAGATGGTGTCCTTCAATACAAGGTTACTGCAAAAAAAGTTTCCTGGAGAACCTTCATACCTAAAAAGCTTAGGAATCATTTAATTGAATATGTGCATTGTCTTTATGGACATTTTGGACCACATAAGGTTGAGTATGTGCTCTGAGAATTATTTTATTGGCCAGGGATGTACTCAAATATTTTATGTTTTCAGAAGTTGCCACACCTGTTCACGAACAAAACCTGTAAATAAAAATTTTACAGGAGTCCTGCAACCCATTGTAGCTCAGAATGCTAACAAGTTACTAGCTATTGACTTTTATGGTCCATTACAAGTGTATCAGCCTTACTGGTTCTTAGTTGTCATGTATGATGTCTTTTCAAAATATGTGACAGCTTATCCATTAAGAAAGGCTGATGCTTTAAGCACTATACTCTTGGATCATGGAACACCCTTTAAATCTCACCAGTGGAAGCATTGGCTTCAGCAACAGGGTATAAAACATTTATTAATATCCATATGTAACCCTCAATCTAACCCCTGTGAGCAGGTTATGAGGGAGATTAACCATTTAATCTGGTTGTATGTGAACCAGAACCACAGAGAATGGGTGAAACAGACTGAGAATGTTGTTAATTATATTAATTGGACGTTAAACAAGTCCACAGGGTTTACTCCCATTAGGCTACATTTCGGAAAAAATATCCTATACTTATCAAAGCTCCATTGCCCATCGATTGTGAGAATTCTAATGAAGAGAAGGACAAGGAAAGGGCTAGGATAAAATTAAAGCACATGGCTGAATTATGCATAAGGCATGCAAACCGGCATCCTTGCCAATTCGATACTGGTGATTGCGTTTTTGGCAGAAAACCTCATGTGTGCAGTCCAACAAGGCATCAATACAAAAATTTTTTTCTGATATATGATGGACTTTTTACTATAAAAAATATGGCCAGAATGCTTTTCTTCTGGAAGATGAGTCTGGAATTCAGGGGTCCTATAATGCCCATAGTCTTAGTCCTGCTGAAGAAATGATCAATAATGATGGGTAAGTAGGAAAAATTATCATAGATGTAATAAAGCAATTGATTGCAGTTAACACATATAACAAAAGTCCAGCTGAGATTTTGCAGAGGGGGAGTTTAACACGTTTAAAAAAAAAAGGAAGTTACAGGAATGTTTTTTTTTTGATCACGTATTGAGGCAGTTGAACCGGATTGATATCCGATTCAAGGATTTTACTGCCAAAATTAAAAACTTATTTTTTGTTAAATCTTATCTAATGTTAAAATTTTTATTATTATTTAAAACACACGCATTTATATTTAAAATAGATCATTTTCATGTTTATAAAGTTGATTTTAAAATAGTTTACTTTCACTACTTTGTTTATAGAATTGATTTTAAAATACTGTCATTTACTTCCACTGCTTGTTTTTTTGTTAAAACCAATTTGATTAAAAATGGGCAAGCTTGCTAAGTATATATTCCTGTTGCTTTTATTTTAATTATTTTTAAAGTTAATTCTAAAAAGTGGAGATTTCATTGTGTTTTTTTTTGTTTCAATAATCCCTGGTTGGAATTTTTAAATTAGATTGAGTGGGAAATTAATATTTTCCCTGCCTGAGATATAGAATTAAAAACAACAAGAAAGGTTTTTTGCGGGAAATGTAGCAAGGTAACTATAGCCCACCATAAAAAAGGAGGAGGTGGTGGCTATTATTTAGGAGACTAAAGAGATTTTTTAAGAGTGCTTGGTTCAGCTTCTGATTTCTAAGAGGCATTCTGATTAATCTGTGGAACTTCCATATTAATTGCAGTTTGAACATTTAAGAGATTTTTCAAATTTGTCTTTGTGATGTCAACAAATGCTGCTATACGTTTTGGAAGCAATAAGATGCATTGCTAATTTAAATAAGGATGAGCCTCAGCCTCTGGGCTGTTCTTTCATGATGCCATAAAACTCTAACCTAAGCTGGATCCCCAATTTGCCTTGACACTTGCCTTGGTCATAAAAAGAAGTCGTGTGAAAGATGAACTACTATTAAAAGTGCGCACTCGTCAGAAATGGATAGAACTCTGCCTTATCGTAAGATAAATTTTTTTTCTTTTATTCTTTCCAGGGTTAATAAATTGTGTTTAATTAAATCTCCACTCAATCTAATGATAAGTATGTTTTAAAGATGTATTAGTTATTTTTAATTATTTATTATCTGTATGTACTTTTTCTACTATTTAAAGCGTGTCTTGGAATTTAATTTTAAGATTCCAAGTTTGTTTTCAATTTTCATTTATCAGGGGTGCATTGGGAGATTGTATTTTATATGTTTAATAGATGCCTAATGATTTCATGAACTATTGCAAAATGCTTTGACAGTTTTTGTAGTTTTTATTTACTCACCGGCCCTTAGTTGTTGTAAAAAAATGAATTTTTAAACACATTTGGTTTGTGCTTTTTGCAAACAACAAAATCTTTTTGCTGGTTATTTATCAAATTATTTCTTCTGGTTTTCTGAAAGTAGTCATTTCTTTCCGGATTATGTAAGATCATGATCAAATATCCTTTTGCTGTCTTGTATGTGAAATCAACCACATTTGCTTTAAAAGTAGTATTATGCACAGCAGTCCTGTGGTATTATAATGTCAGTAGTTAGAATTCTACTGATCTATCATCCTTGCTGGTTTCATTGATTTCCTACAAGATTGTAACTGTTTTAATATCTCTGAATCAGGAAACTAGAGTTGTTGTTTTTTTTTGTACTTTTATAGATTGCTGGCAGAAAGCTATTATCCTACCCATTTCTTATATTTTTAGGTGAGAGAATTTTGCTGACAAAGTGTTTAATGTTTTCATGTTTGCCATACTCATGTGCATTCTCTGGTAAATATGCTTATGTTAATATAAGTCATTTTTGTATTCATGGCTAAATGTCTTTACTTTATTGTCCAACTTTTGATAAAATTAATAAATTGTTTAAATATATTTGGTTGATGTTTGTCTTGATACTTTTATTTCTCAACTGTCTAAACAATATTTAAGATATCTTGTTTCTCCCTGAGTTTAGTCCGGTGCATTCAGGTTCGCATATCCTGTCCACTCTTAAAATAAATGTCTTGTGATGTGATGATGATGTGATGTGATGTATTATGGCTTCTCCTTAAACGAAGTCAAGAATATCTCAGCAATTATGCCCAGATAAACCTGTTAGCCACTTTCTTTTACATTCCCCACTCTAAATTTACCCATAATCTGCTCTATCCCATTTCCACAACATAATTTTTGTCAACTCTATAACCTTTATATCTAAATCCCCCTTATCTTTTCCCAAACCCAGCATAAAAACCAATAATTCACTTTCTGTATAATCACTCTTTTCATATTTATTTTTCCACAACTTCATTATATGTACCCTTTCTGTTTTCAAACATTTACATTCAATTAACAAATGCCTAATATTTTCAATTCCTTCCTTACATAATTTACAAAATAAATCACCCATATTTTTCCATTTACATGTATATTCTTTTGTAGCTAAAGATCCCGTTCGAGCCTTAAACAATAAACTACTTTCCTTACTATTATCATAAATTAACTCACACCTAATATTCTGTTTATTTCTATATATATTTAAACTCTTTTTACTCTCCATACTATTTCTCCATCTCTCTAACTCCCTAGTCTTTATTAATAAATTTATTCTTTTGTCCCATTCCTTATTACTATAACACTCAATAATCCTCTTAACACAATCATCCCATCTTTTGTACAAATATACTGATATAAATTCTTTATCCAAATCTTTTGCATAGCGCATTACCTTTCTCACCCATCTTGTTACCTGCCCTTTACTCATAACCCAATTAAATACTATTTTAGCTATTCTTTTATTATCCATAAACTGCAATCTACCAAACATTTTCATTTTACTTTTTGCATCTCTCATATGAAAACTTGACCATCCCATTTCTCCTTGAATTGCCTCCCTTGCTGTCCATACTTCTGCATCCAATGCATGTCTTCCTACTTCCCTTTGAGCTTTTTCTAAATAATCTAATATCTTTTTACTAACATATAATGCATCATTACCATATGTTAACCCTGCTACTGCAACTCCTTTCCATATAATTCTAGCTACATCATATTTATTATATGAAAATACTGTTAATTTCTTTATCAATCCCTTTCTTTTATTTGCTTCATTTATCAATTTTTTCTCCCATTCATCCAAATAATTTTTCTGATTACTTAAAATAATTCCCAAATAACTATATCTATTAACCACTCTTAACTTAATATCTCCCAATAAAAATTCTACATCTTCTCTTTCCTCAGTATTAACCATCATTATATTTGATTTTTCTTCACTAAATTTAATCCCCATCTCTTTACCCACCCTTGCACATGTCCTCAACATAACTTCAATATCTTCTCTTTTTTCTGCACACAAAAATATATCATCTGCAAAAAAAAGACCTGACAAAATATATACTCCCTTACTACCTATTAACGGCATCTCTATCCCTTTTCCTAATCTTTCTATTGCTCTTTCCATTTCACTCAAATACAACACAAACAAAATAGGTGACATAGGGCATCCTTGCCTTAGTCCCACACCATTTTTAACTTTAATTGATTCTATATTCTCTAATTGATATATATAATAATTATTTTCATATAATTTCTTAATAATATCTATTAAAGCTTCATCCATTCCCAAATTTTCTAAACTTATCCATAATCTATTTCTATTTACTCTATCATATGCCTTCTCTATATCTATAAAACTTATATATAACTGTTTATCTGCATTCCTACTCATATCCATAAGTTGTGTAACTACAAATAACTATCTCCTATACCCCTATCTAATCTAAAACCTCCTTGCATTTCACCCACTACATTATTCCCTTCCATCCATTTTACAACTTTACTAGCCACCATATACGAGAAAACTTTATATAAAACTGATGTTACCGCTATCGGTCTATAATTATTCAACTTTCTATGATCCTTACCCTTTCCTTTAAATAATAACCTTACTCTTGTATTACTCCAACTACTTGGGAAAACTCTATTCTGTGCCATTTTATTAAAACAGGATAATAACTTTACTTTTGCCCTATATCCTAAATTCATTACCATCTCTGCTGCCCATCCATCTAAACCTCTTGCCTTCCCACTTTTCAATTTCTTCTCTTCCTCATTTAGTTCATTTTCTGAAAAACTAATATTCCCATTACTATATTCTTTCATATTTTCTAATATTCTATCATTCACATCTAACATATTTTCTATATTCATTACATAACTATTTAAGATTCTCTCTAAATCTTCTCTAGAACTACACTCAGTTCCCTCATCATCTAGTAATACTAACTCTCTCTCCCCTACATTTCTCCTTTTAATATAATTCCAAAATTTTTTACTTCCATCTCTTCCACTTTTATTAATATCCTCCAACAATTTACTATTCAATTTCATTCTCTCTCTATAAATATCTATTTTAGCCAACTTCTTCTTTTCTAAGTACTTTTCCCATTTAGCATTAATATCTTTTTCACTTTCCTTATTCTTAATAGCACACTTATATTCTCTACATGCTTCTTTCCTTTCTTTTACAATTTTACTAATTTTAATTTTTTTATTACTTTTATTCTTTTCAATATTCTCATGGTCAGTATATGCGAATCAAAGATTTCTTCAGTTACACACACACACACACACATATATATATATATATATATATATATATTGTACCAGACACTCACTATATTCTGGTCACAGAGGACCCCACCAGGTCACTATGTACCTGGAAAAATTTATTTACTGTGATCAGAATGGTTGATGATGATGGTTTATGCTGACTATATTCAGAAAGAAACAAGATATCTTAAATATTGTTTAGACAATTGAAGAATAAAAGCACTAAGACAAACGTAAGCCAAATTAAGTTTAAACAAATTTTAAAATTTTATTACAAGAAATATAAATTATAAAAAAAGTTTATAATATAACAAACAGGGATATATATCAGATGTGTACCAGAAATAATAAAATTCACTACTCTGGCAGACCCAATGATTTTCAAATAGTGAGTTACAAGGGGAGGGAGCAAATTTCTTTCAGCAGAGAATTTACCTAAACATTGGTTTTTTCATTAACAGATATAAAAAAAAAATATGTTCTTGAAATAAATTAATGAAACCAATGCCAGGAAGCTTTTCTAGGCCCAGAAAATGCTTCGGGACCAAGAATGCCATATGCTGGTAGAAGCTTCATCTAATACTACGTTTAAAGCAAAGATAAGTGATTTATCCCAAGAACAAAAGAAAACTGATTAATATGTTGGAGTGTAAATTATAAAAGGGAGGTAATTTGTCTCAACTTTAATGAAATAACAGAATTAGAAAGTACTCTGACATAACTGATTTAAAATGAATCAAATATGAAATCTATGATAAAAGGAAAATAGCATTTAAAACTGACGAATTCCCAACCAAATGATTGGTGAAAACTAATCTAAGAACAATAATTAAAGTTCTCAATAGGAGACAGTAAATAATTAGAAAAGCAGTTATGTATGCCTACGTATTTCAAGGAAGCAAAATAATTATGATTACAAATAAACTTATAAAACAAGTTGTGAGTACATAGTCTGATAAATTTAAAGCCACACGTAAATATAAAAAAGCAAATTAAAAATTCCATGATTTTTATAAGTTAGTTTATCAGAGAGTGCAAATCAGCAGAAAATATTATAGTTATAAATAATTTAGCAGAAAGAAACACTGTTCCACCTGTAATTTACAAGGGGATAAATATTATTTTCCTGCTGGCAATTTATAAAATTATAAAGAACAACAATTCCAGTTTACCATTTCAGAGACATAAGAAAAGAAGAAACAAAATCTCCAAATATGGGAATTAGAACAATAAACATGATTAATCACCAGCCAAAAGGTTTGTTCAGGTTGCATAAGTGCAAACACAGTAATTTAAATCAACTAGTGGATAATAAAATAAATGCAGGTGAGCTAATTTAAAAATACACAAGACTGCTAAAGCATTTATACAAAGTTAGGCATATAAAAATACAAACTCACTAGTCACTCTTTAATAAACAAAAATTGAAAGCAAACTTGGAATCTTAAAACTAAGATTCCAAGACACATTATTAATACAATGAAAAGAAAATACAGAGACTAAATAGAAAGTTAAATATTTATAAAGATTACAAATTTATTAGATTGAGCAGAGATTTAACAAAAAGAATTTACTCTGGAAAGAATAAAAGAAAATATTTACCTTACGATAAAGTAAAGTTTGCATAGAGTGCACATTTTTATTTCAGTTCATATTTCAGGTGATTTGACAGTGGCACATGTAGAGATATAGGGGGATACAGTTTATCTAGATGTTCATGGCATGACTGAAGGAGAGTTGAAAGTCAAGGATTCATCCTTTGTTTAAGTTAGCATGGCATAATGATGATAACAAAATGTAGAGTAGTATATTTGGACATCCTGTAAAGCAACAAAGTCTTCTAACAATTGCGAGTTCTTTTAAAAGGAATTAAATGTCCAAACTGCTACCAAAACTCTATGAGTCTCAACAGTCTGTAATCAAAGTGTTTAAAAGAATACTGAATCTCACTTGGAAACAGCTTGTCTAGTCAAGAATAAGTAATAACTATCCTTCCAAAATTGGCGGGACTATTTATACCTTACTACATTTTCCACGAAAAATTTCCCTGTTGTCAAATTTTACACCTTAGGCAGGGCAAATATCAATCTCCCACTCAATCTAATGAAGAATTCTAATCAGGGATTATTTTAAACAAAAACAACAACCCAAAATTAAATCTTTGCTTTTAGAATTAAATTAGAAATGATTAAAATAAAAGAAACAGGAATGTAATTAACAAGTTTGCTTGTTTTTAATTAAATTGATCAAAAACAAGTGGTGAAAGTAAACTATTTTAAAATCAATTCTATAAAAATTAAAATGATCTATTTTAAATATAAATGAGTATGTGTTTTAATACATGTACTCTTTTTAAATAATTAAAAAAAATTTTAACATTAGAAACTTAACAAAAATTAAAAGTTTTTTTTTGTAATAAACCCCATTAAATCAGATATCAATCTGATTCAATATATATTGTCACATCAACTTTCTCCGCACACTCTTTTACTTAGTTAATCCCAATAAACTCTCATTTATTTCAAGTAGCTAGTCAATTGAATTTTATGTTTTAGGATCAAATATATACCAGGGGCACCAAATTGCAGCTATAAATTGTAATGCCCACTGGAGATCATCATCATTAGTCAATTTAGGACTATAGGAGATACTGGAGAAAGTAATTAAATTGTCTCTCAAAATAATAATAATAATAATATTGATAAAACCATTCAATCTATGTGGTCTTAATTTCAAACCTAGCATTAGTCATGAAAATATTCCATGCTAAATTTATGATAAAATTTATAATAATGAGACAACTTTCTTCCACAACTTTATTACAAATATCTGATCTCGAGTGGTACTACAAAATATTGTATACAGTTCTCATTTATATCTGACTGGAAATAACTCAGTAATTAATTCAGAGGACTCATAATCTATGTTCATAATATAAAATCATTATTTAATTTAGTACTAGATAAAATTTATCACAAATAAATCCTCCCCATTTAATCCCATTACTTTATTTTTCGTTCTCAGCATCTATCACTTTCAATAGCCACAATTATATAACACGAAATGTCTGTGTTATGTTCTCTAATCCGAGAATCTCTAATCTTATTTCTCTAACACACATATATCTTTAGATCAACTATCAATTCTTGATCCCTATTTTCATAATAGTAGACTAATTTATTATAGTATGATAATGTTGTTATAATAAGCTACTTGACTTCCAAACTAGCTCTTAGACTAATAATTGATCTGCTCTTTCTCAAGGTCTAGATCTGTCAAGAGGTGCCCACATAAGTGATTACACTGTAATGGATATGATCCCATATATGCTAAATAAATTTTAATACAAGTTCAATAGTGGGAATCACTCTAAACACCGAGAGCAGGAAAGGGATTTTATGTCTGCTCCAATATTCACAACATTACAATGAATCAAAAGATTAAATTTATTAAACTTAACTCAACTATTCCCTGTCATCTTTATTCTATTATTTCTAATCTATTTTTAATTAATAACCTTAATAATTTTATTTTGCTAAAGTAAACTATGGAAGTAAACCATGGACATCAATCAGATAAATCAATCAAAAGTTACTTATGAAATTAAATTACGGAAATAATCATAAGTTAGATTAGGTAAATTAATTATAACAATAAATTATGTGAAAATGAAGTCTATAAAATGACTTATATAAAATGAATTATATTAATCGAATATAGAAATATTCACGACAAATTTAATACTGTAAATCAATCATGGAAATAAATTATTAATATCAAATTAACTATGTGAATCGAATATGGAAACATTATGATAATGACTACTGCAAATCGATCTTGGAAATGAAGTATCATTATAAAATAAATAATTAAATTTAAATATAAACTAATATTACCTTAAATATAGGTGCTGGATATATATATTCTGGAGATATTTGAAACACCCAAAAACACAAAACACAATGTAATCTTATAACAATAGTAAACTTTATTATATTAACAATAATGATAAAATAAAATAAAAACACACTAAATTATAATATTGTTACACACATATATGCTTCTGATCTATTCAGGATTATTATTCAAATATATGTTTGAGTTAACTAATTTCTTGGATGACTCACTTCTTGTTTTGACCCATTCATTTATTAAATAAATAATTAATAATAATAATAAATACAAACTCTGGAGACAGAATTCCGTATATTTTTAGCTTTAAGAAAACTTATCTTGAAAGAGAAGAAAACCTACAAATCTCTACTTCCCCCTCGTTTTATTGTAAACATTGTCCATTGGACTATTCCAAAACAATTCGCTTCAATTATTTTAACTAACAATGTGAAATACTCTTACATTTCTAAACCATTTTATCAAGCAATAATTTTCACATTTCCAATGACAAAGGATTATATGTCATAAAATTACCCTACTAATTTTGCAAACGGATTTAAATTTCAAAACCCACACTTTTACATTCATGCTTGTCAGATCTTTACGTTTTGACTGTATATCTCAATAGGTCAGTATGCCCGCTCAGCTTGATGACCTCAATTTACCATTATTCAAAAAAAATCAATACAGATGGGTTAGTTTATTAATTAAAATCTTTGTCATTCTTCATCATACATATACATCTGACTGAATCCTTATCCTTTCCGGGCAACGTTGTTCTGTCCCATGTAAGAAAACTCTCTTCATATTACACATCACCATGCAGTGTCTATATCGTGCACACAGCCACATCTTGATAAGGGAAATAACAAAAACAACAACATCAACTTCAAACTTAAACTATTTGCTTGAGCCAGAGAGAGATCTTTCCTAAGATCCAGAATTGTGTAAAGAGCTTCTCTTAGACACCTATTCCCGATATTGTCTTGCAAAATTTTCTATACTTAAACAGTAACTTTATTAATAATTCCCTATCTTAACAAATAAATGGAGAGAAACTTAGTCCTCCAACTGCCATGGTATCTAAATTAGGAGACAGCTGTTTCCCATCTATTGGGTGGTAGGATTATTTTACATTAGTAATGACAAGCATTTATAGCTTTAAATATGCCCACACATACATCGATTCCAGCCTAGATAAATGACAAAACTAACCAGATCCCAAATCAATACATATATGAATTATTTCAGTTTTAACCAGTCAAGCCAACAACATACCCAATATCTATATCAATAACAGATCAACACTCACAGCATAATAATGGGTTTTATGACCATCCTCTCATTCTTCATATCTACTATTAAGCACAAATAAAAATTTTGTTAAGAATAATAAAATATTTATATCATTTCTCTCTTTACTTTTAAGTCTAAATTTACCTGAGCATCTATACTTAAATGGTATAAAAATCATTTTCTTTTCTTTCCTTCACACATTTTAAACATAAACAAAATATTAAATTAAATAATCTAGTGATCAGAGTGTGACATAGCATATAAACAAAATGAAATATAATAATAATAAAAAATAAATAAATGACATATTATATAAACGAAATAAAATAATGAATAAATATCAACATTACAGATAGTCTCTTTAAACTTCTTTTCCTTCCACTGTCCATTAATCAATTAATATGTTTAGTTCATTTTACTTGAGATAGCTATACAATGGCACATCAGACAGTTATTTTAATTAAATGTGTATAGAATGCACAGACAGTCATTTGAATCAAGTTAAATCAAAATTGTAGATAGTTATTTAAATCAAAATTGTAGATAGTTATTTTAAATCAAAATTGAAGATAGTTATTTTAAATCAAAATGTAGATACAGGATAGTTAATAAATTTTAAAAAGTTCTGTTGATTACCTTCCAGTTGATGAGTTCTCCCTGGGTTTGAATTCACTTTGTTCTCCTTTCCTCTTCCTTTTTATTTAAAGGTTCAAATTATAGGCAATAAGCAGTTTGTGATTAATAACATGAATTAACTCTTTTTAAAACATTATACAGAAGATTGCTGCAGTTCTTTAAACGAATTTTAAAGAGCCATATAATTATTATAATCTGAATTGGTCTTTTAATTTGATAAAAGAAATTTGACAATTCTCTCCTTGCAGGAAATTTTATAAACAGACTGGATAAATTGTGACATTCAAGAGAAAATATCTTATCAAAAGTTGACTTCTTCATAATTAATTTTGAGAAAAAGAGATATGCACCATTTTTAAAAGAATTAGAAATTCATACACAACTTAACTTCATTATCAAATTCTGAGAAAGTAAATTAAAAAACTTGGAGAAAAAAAATACCTTTAGAGATATTAATTTTTAGTTAGTTAGCTTAGTTCTCAATCAGCAAAAGTTTCCTCCCTTTACCTTTCTCTTTCCAGTTTTTATAGGATAAAAAGAAAAAAGAAAACAGATGTTTACCCCCCCCCCAGTGGTTCCTCTTCAAGTCTAATCAAAAAAATCCCTACTCAGAACAAACAATGACTTTTAAGTGTTACTATTAACAACTTCATCTGATTTGAAACTAGATCTCTTTAATTAACACATTGATGACCAATTTATGAAATTTAGTCAACAAAACTCTAATTAAAAAATTAAGCCTACTAACAATTTTCTTGTCAAACAAAGGTTACATTCACTGAATCTAAACAATTTCTTATTTAGATTTAGATTTCAAATAATATAGAAAATTATGTCAATTTTTTATAAAGGAAAGGAAAAAATAATCAAACCCATATATCTGTATCACACACACATGTACAGACCATCCAATAGCAAACTGATTATTCAGATTATATGAACACAAATATCCATCATAATTTCTTATAATTACAAGCATAAAATCAATTATAATTTCTGATAATCATAAACATAAATATTCACCATAATCTCCCATAACTTTAAACCTATTCTCTAGAAGGAAACTGTTAACCAAAGCTGCTGACAATCGATTCAATCTTAATTCTCAACTCTTTAATAATAGATATCAAATTCACAAGACTTTATCCTAGTCATATAAATATTTATTCCTGAATTATTATATTGGTAAAAAAAAATCAATCATCCCCCTTGCATTAAATAAGGCTAACTACATTTTATACAAACACAAACTGTCTCTATATACATTACTTTTAAACAAATATAGCCATTACTTTCTCAAATAAAACCTTTAACTTTTCTTATTTAAAAAAAATTTTTTTTCTCACAATTACTTCATTTTATTATATTTGGTTTATAGATGGAATAAACCAAAGGGCTACAATATATATATATCAAAATATTTTAGAATAAGTACTAAATTGTAATATTTCTATATAAAATAAAAATTTAATCTTTGCTATATTCAGCTAATATCATTTGAAGCCATCTTATATAGCAATAAAAAACACGGAATAACAATATTACTACATGGCATTGTAGATATTCGAAAAAAATATGTAATATCAAAAGAAATAAATATAATAACAAAAATATTCTAGAATAAATATTAAAAATATAATATGCCTATAATATTTTAATTTGCAAAGCACTGATAGTTGAAAATTGAAATAAATCGAGATACTGCCAAATCTCTAGTGCTCATTACAACATGTAACTAACAGCCAATCAGATGTCAAAGCTGTCTAAAATGACATCCAAACCTAAACACACAACAAAGATTTTATGAGAAAAGGGTTTAGGTTTGGATCTCATTTTAGATGGCTTTGACATCTGATTGGCTGTTAATTATAACATGCTTATGTAAAATAAAAATCTTTGCTATAGCCAGTTTATGGCATTTTATGCCATCTTAAGCACCATATATTATCATTAGAAACCAATGAACAATTATACATCATTATCATCATCATCATTGTCAACAATTACCAATCCACTGCAGGATGAAGGTCTCTTCAAGTTCTCCTCCAATCTCTAGCCTTTGTTCTCCACATCACCCTTGCACACTTCCTTATTTCATCCATCCACCTCACATGGGGTCTTTTTTGAGCCTTCTTTGGGATTCAGTTTAAGATTTCAGTTGCCCATCTATTATCATCTTTTCTAGAAATATGTACATCCCTATTCCATTTCAGTCTAACTCCTTTTTGTTCTCTTACCCATATATTGCATTTTTAATCACTTTTTATTACCCGTGGCAAGAATTTCCCCATACTTCTTTGAATTGTGTGGAGTCTCTGTATTGCTTTTCTATTAAGTGTCCATGTCTAAATCCATAAGTAGGAACTGGTAGATTAAAAACTTCCTTTTCAAACACATAGGTATATTTCTTCTTAATATTAAGTTATTTCTACCCAAAGCACTCCAATGAAGTTTAATTCTGTGATTAATTTTATTTATTAGGTGTCCATCTATAGTAGTAATCTGACCAAGGTATTTGTAGTTGTTAACTTCTTCTAACTCATTACAATCAACCTTTGTTGTCATATTTTGGTTAACTTTAGTCCTACTTTCTTACTTTCATCTGATAACTATTGCAACATTTCCTGAAGCTCTAAAACATTATTTGAAAAAACAACTACATCATCTGCGAAATCTAAATGATTAAATAATCTCAATTTACTTTTAATTCTTTACCTTTCATTTTATTCCACAAAATACTTCTTGCAGAACTGCTGTAAACATTTTGGAGATATGGAATCATCATGTCTTATACATTTCTCAATGTTAACCTTCTTAGTATCATTATGTAATCTAATTGTTGCTATTGCATTTTTATAAGTATTTTTCAGAATATGACAATACCTGGGTCTATACCTTGATGATCCAATGATTTAATCACTAAAGAAGTGCTTAAAAAATCAAATGCTTTTTCATAATATACAAATTCAAAGCATAATGACAACTTATATTCATTGATATTTTCTATAACTTTTCTCAAGACTTGGATATGATCTACTTTACTAAAATCACTTTTAAATGCAGCTTGTTCATTTGGTTGGTTGAAATCCAAAATTTACTATAGATGAGTTGAAATTATTTTGGTAAAAGTTTTGTATAAAACTGATAAAAGACTGATAGATCTGTATTGCATAATATCTTTTTTATTATCTTTTTAAAAGATTAATATTAATATTCCATTACTCCAATCATCTGGTACATCTTCAAATTTTAAACATAAGGAAGATTTTGGAATTTAACAAAAAGATGGATTATGGATTGCTCTATTAATGGTATTTTATCATAAATAATGATTGACTACATAAAGGAAAATATAATTGATAAATATATACAAAAATAAAAATTACAGAGTATCATAGATATTAAAATATCTCCATCAGGAACCCCCCCCAAACCCCTGACCATGGTTTCCAGCTTTGGCACTCCTCAGAGAGATGCCAGGGTAGGTTCAGACACTAGATCTAAAAATACCAACCCAAAGCCAAGCACTTATCTAAAAGTTATCTATTGAGGGGAAAAATCTGAAATTTTCAGACACCTACATGTCTTCAAACCAAGCTATCCAACTCAAATAGCTATATGGAGCTGATAGATTTTCAGCCATACCATAGATTAGTAGTCTTGTTGAGGAATTGACAATCTTCATTGT
Organism: Epiperipatus broadwayi; assembly: GCA_028023455.1. NCBI lineage: Eukaryota > Metazoa > Onychophora > Udeonychophora > Euonychophora > Peripatidae > Epiperipatus > Epiperipatus broadwayi. The sequence continues at coordinate 142,280 of JAQFVV010013032.1, read as the reverse complement.
TTATAACTTACAAACTTAAGAGAATAGGGTTATGTGATCTATGATTCTTATTTTGACTATTATAGATATTCTTTCTCTAGACGTGTTAAACTACCTCCATATTTCCTCATTCTTTTTATTTTTCATATAAAAAAGATATAATAAAATACAAATGACACCCAAGATGCATTTCATGCTAAACCAGCATTCATCCGTTGGCCCAGGTCATTACCTCCCATATACATCTTTATTATATAAAAAAGTATTAATGTATGGCGAATTGTCACGTTTTTATTTCCAACCGCCAAACTTTCTCCACTCACAACCTCGACTTCTTCCACTTAAGATAAACGTAACAATGTTTATCACCAATCTTTCATCAAACTAGAGATTATCTCTAGCACAGATATATATTTTAATCCAAGTTAGAAATTAATATATCTGATATATTATGTGCACACATACATAACTTTTTCACTTTTCGTTTTTGTATGTATAATATCTTTCTCGATATATTAACCAACCTCCATATTTCCTCATTATTTTTTATTTTTCATATAAATAAAGATATAATAAAAGACAAATGACCCCCAAGATGCATTTTACGCTGAACCAGCACTCATCAGTTGGCCCAGATCATCATCTCCCACATACATCCTTATTATATGAAGAGTATATGTTGATAATGTAATTGTAATAGGAAATAATAAAACTATTGTTAATGCATTTAAAACATTGAACATTAATAAATACAATATTAAATGTACAATGAAAAAAGAAAAGATTAAAGTATTTAGACATTTTTCCAAAAGGAGGAAATATTGGTGAAATACTTATTAAACATTGTGTTAAAAATAAAAAAAAGAAATAATTGATCTAAATTCATACCAATCATTGTTTTTAGAAAATAGCAGCTTTGAGAGAATTCAAGTTAAAGAATGTTAGGCTATCATTAAATGCAGAAAAAGCATTTAAACTCAAATTGAATGCTAAGAATCTTCATGTTAGTATGGACTGTATAAAAGATATTAAACACATTTTCAAAATCAAAAACAATAACACAACAGATAGTATAAGGCAAGTAAAGACAAATAGAAAGTAGGGTTCAGTTTCTTATTCAGATCATTTGTATAAAACATTAACAAAGGAAAAATTATCTGATGATATTAAAATAGTATGAAAAAACGATAAATCATGAGAAAAATGGACCTGTAATGCAAAAAGATCCATAATATAAATAGAGTGGGGTTGGCTTATAAAATCAGTCATTGTGACCGTAAGATCAGAAGCATATATATACATATTTGGATACTAGATATAGAATGAATTATGAGAAATTTATTCAAGTAACAAAGTATATTAATAATTACATTGAAGGAAAATATTATGAAACATAATATATTCAACAAAATTTAAGCAAGGGTATAAATATGGTTAATGTTCCAGCACAATTAGGGGGTAAATGGCCATTCTTAGATTATTGGTAACTTTAGATTTTGTTTAAAACATTTTTATTATATATATATATATATTGTAATGGAATGGTCCTAATATACCCGGATATTCCAGTCCACAATACATTAGAACACACATATCAACTTCAACAATCAGCTGGTTCGACTATCACATATAATCAACTTACCTCCAAATCTAAAAGTGCTGTACACCTATCTGCCAGATCCTAAAGTTGATAGTACCAAATGCAACAGGCCGGTCCATTGACGTATATAGAAGAAAGAGAGCAAGCTCGCATCTAACTACTGTCGGACCTAGGGTCTTCATGTAGGATGCTAGAGATAACATGATAAAATACCTGATTCATGATTACATACATCTTTAATAGACTAGCCTAATCATTACCCATCAAATCTATATTTAATTCAAATCAGTTCATCTCACATCTCACCAGTCTTTTCCAAAACCATTGCCTCAGATATTCGAACTCAGGAAGAATTTGCATTCGACTTTCTTAACAGGTATGTATCTATGAAAACTATTACTTAACAATTAAAATAATACATCCTACCTATTAAAAACAAAAAAAATAAACTTTATTTAATTGCTCTCTCACATGCTTATCAAGCAATAATGTGGATGTGTGCATGTGCAAAATATTGGCTATAAGATGTAATGTAACTGTTGGACTGAATGTAAATGCTGGATCAACAAAACTACAGAGATATTGTTAATAACAAACTTAATAATATGTATTTACCAAAACAAGAAAAGATATTAAAACATAAAATAAATTTCCAATCAATTTAGAATAGAAAAATTTCAATAAAGAAAAATATTTAAAAATACCATATATTACTTGGATATCTCCCTACAAGTACTTGCAGTTTTATGTCTATTATGATAATAATAAAAAAATGATTAATTAAAAGTGAGATTGCTAAGTAAATTTAACTGCAACCTTAGATATAATCTGTAATTTTAATTATGAAAAAATATAATAAAACAACACAGAATATGATAGTAAATGATAAAGAATACTATTTTAAAGTGTTAGTTATTTATTCACTATATCTTAAGAAATATTATTAATAACATATATATATAATATAGTCATGTCCTGTAGCAACATGGTTTATATCCATGGCTTTAAAAAAATCTCTTACCGTTAAATATTCTAGTGAAACACTTAATTTTTTCTCTTTTTCATATTCCAATCTCAAATCTCTTGATAGAAAATAAATCACCTAAATTTTATTTAAAAAAAATAGACTTTTCAACTCCCCCCTTTTCTTGATATTTTCATATATTGGAATGTTCCTTGTAGAATTAAAAATGACATTTTCCAAATATAAGAAGAGATAATAAATAAAAATACAGATTGATACAATAGAAAATAAATCATAATTTACAATTTTTTTTTCCTTGAATCGATGTGTTAAAGCATAATTATTTTTCTGAGTTTTTTCTACATAAAGTTCTTATGGTTGATGGATTTTTTGTAGTTAAATAGAGTTAAAAGGTGGGTGCTGGAGGGTTGCATTAGATCCTAAGATCTAGGTGCAGTGCTCTCAGATCCAAGGCTCCTCACTGATGAAGGCCACAAGCCAGAAACTAGTCTGGGGATATTGGATGAGTAGGCACTAGATAGGGATTTTATGCACAAGCCTTCTGGCATCCATTGATTGCTCTTGTTAGCACAAGATGGCACTACTATATGGAGAGTGTTGTTTTGTTTTGAATTGTTTAATAACAATTATTGTGCTAGTATGAGATAGTGATCATGTGATGTTTAGTGGTTTAACACCAATCCTGCCTAATAGGATAGTGGTGGCTATGGTTGTTAAAGAGCCAAAGACACCAAAATGTATGGGTACTGAATTGAGTTCAGACCCATATGACTATATAAGCTATTGAGCTTGGATTGAAAATATTAATAGTGTTTTCAATTTCATTCTCATAGTTTTGTAGTTAAATAGAGTTAAAAGGTGGGTGCTGGAGGGTTGCATTAGATCCTAAGATCTAGGTGCAGTGCTCTCAGATCCAAGGCTCCTCACTGATGAAGGCCACAAGCCAGAAACTAGTCTGGGGATATTGGATGAGTAGGCACTAGATAGGGATTTTATGCACAAGCCTTCTGGCATCCATTGATTGCTCTTGTTAGCACAAGATGGCACTACTATATGGAGAATGTTGTTTTGTTTTGAATTGTTTAATAACAATTATTGTGCTAGTATGAGATAGTGATCATGTGATGTTTAGTGGTTTAACACCAATCCTGCCTAATAGGATAGTGGTGGCTATGGTTGTTAAAGAGCCAAAGACACCAAAATGTATGGGTACTGAATTGAGTTCAGACCCATATGACTATATAAGCTATTGAGCTTGGATTGAAAATATTAATAGTGTTTTCAATTTCATTCTCATAGTTTTGTAGTTAAATAGAGTTAAAAGGTGGGTGCTGGAGGGTTGCATTAGATCCTAAGATCTAGGTGCAGTGCTCTCAGATCCAAGGCTCCTCACTGATGAAGGCCACAAGCCAGAAACTAGTCTGAGGATATTGGATGAGTAGGCACTAGATAGGGATTTTATGCACAAGCCTTCTGGCATCCATTGATTGCTCTTGTTAGCACAAGATGGCACTACTATATGGAGAGTGTTGTTTTGTTTTGAATTGTTTAATAACAATTATTGTGCTAGTATGAGATAGTGATCATGTGATGTTTAGTGGTTTAACACCAATCCTGCCTAATAGGATAGTGGTGGCTAAGGTTGTTAAAGAGCCAAAGACACCAAAATGTATGGGTACTGAATTGAGTTCAGACCCATATGACTATATAAGCTATTGAGCTTGGATTGAAAATATTAATAGTGTTTTCAATTTCATTCTCATAGTTTTGTAGTTAAATAGAGTTAAAAGGTGGGTGCTGGAGGGTTGCATTAGATCCTAAGATCTAGGTGCAGTGCTCTCAGATCCAAGGCTCCTCACTGATGAAGGCCACAAGCCAGAAACTAGTCTGGGGATATTGGATGAGTAGGCACTAGATAGGGATTTTATGCACAAGCCTTCTGGCATCCATTGATTGCTCTTGTTAGCACAAGATGGCACTACTATATGGAGAGTGTTGTTTTGTTTTGAATTGTTTAATAACAATTATTGTGCTAGTATGAGATAGTGATCATGTGATGTTTAGTGGTTTAACACCAATCCTGCCTAATAGGATAGTGGTGGCTATGGTTGTTAAAGAGCCAAAGACACCAAAATGTATGGGTACTGAATTGAGTTCAGACCCATATGACTATATAAGCTATTGAGCTTGGATTGAAAATATTAATAGTGTTTTCAATTTCATTCTCATAGTTTTGTAGTTAAATAGAGTTAAAAGGTGGGTGCTGGAGGGTTGCATTAGATCCTAAGATCTAGGTGCAGTGCTCTCAGATCCAAGGCTCCTCACTGATGAAGGCCACAAGCCAGAAACTAGTCTGGGGATATTGGATGAGTAGGCACTAGATAGGGATTTTATGCACAAGCCTTCTGGCATCCATTGATTGCTCTTGTTAGCACAAGATGGCACTACTATATGGAGAGTGTTGTTTTGTTTTGAATTGTTTAATAACAATTATTGTGCTAGTATGAGATAGTGATCATGTGATGTTTAGTGGTTGTGAGTAAGAAGTTATATATCAATCCTTACCAACACTGCAGAAAATTTTGAATGTACATTAACCCTTAGTCTTTATGTCTATAGCTCATAATTTAAAATGAATGTTCAAAATCTAACTCTTTAAATTCTGTTTAAAGTAATATCTAAAACCTATTATAAATCTTGCCCAAGACTGCACTCGTAAGCTTTAAAATTACCAATTCTCAAATAGAATAATTGTAGCTGATTCTTCATTTAAAATCTAATTTCTATTCTATACTGCAATTATGCATATATTTTATTTCTCAAAATTTTGTTGTAAGTGATAATTGGCCAAATATCTCAAAACAGCAGGTGTATTAAAATTCAATAATTCTTTAGTGAAAATATTCTAATTCATATCTTCAACTTAATATATTAATAATGCCTATTTAGCTTATTTTGGCCAGCTGTTTCAACATTTTATTGTATTAGAAATGATAATGACTTCCCTATGATCATTATTATGTTCTTGATCTAGTTTTATATTGATTAAGTATTTATTATGGTTTGGACAATTAGAATTATAAAATATGAATTTAAAAAGATTCATTTTCTCAAAGAGATAAACTATCCATAAAGATATCAATGGAGGTACATTTCATAATATATAATTAATTTGCCCCTTCTAAATGTATCTTTCCTTCCTAGAGAAATCTGTTTTTAGATGCAGCTTAAGTATCTATTAAATTTGATTATTAATTAGTAATTTATTTCTTATATTATATCATATATTATTATGCTTATCTTATGAACTAGATCCTATTAGTTATGCAGATAATTAGATATCTATTTAAGCACTGTTAGTTTACTTTATACATATTTGTATTTTATTTATGCATTGCAGATGTGTTCTTACTAACGATATACAGATACATGATGTCTTGATATCCTTTAATGGGCTCATGATGGAAGCTGTCTCCATACATATAATTTAGGTAGAGCTCATTTCATATAAAACGGCAACATTAGCATCCAGACCCTTTTATTAAGTTCATCTGAGTTTTGAACTCAGAATGTTCATATTCTTATTTGTGGCAAGTTGTTCAGTCTTCATGTATTGCACATATTGATGTGAAATCCCATGAATAACTACCCACTCACACCACAATATTTTATTAAGATTTACACTGTGCCATAGAAAATATATGTTGGACTAAAGTAATTAGTTCTTTCCTTTGTTAAATGCTTATTAAGAATTTGTTTGATATTAAGAAAATCTTTGATTTAGATTAAATCTGAATTGTTCTTGAGCTTTATTATATGCTTGTATTTTAACAATATATGTAAATGGTAGCCAATGTTCTGTGGTTAGTGTATTTATTATTCAATTGCCAAAACATTATACAAAAATAGGATTTTGTGATGTTAATATTATGTAAGCATAATCTATTGATTGCAATGATCTATCAACCATATTATGATGAGATAACTGTAATCTTCAAATTCATCTCATCCCACTGTAGAATGTTTGTGTGTGTTAAATCACTTATTTAGCACTGTAAAAGTTGTCTAGGCTTTATTTTATTAATTAATAAATTTATTTAAATTGAACTATTATCTTATTTTACTTATAATCCAATTCCAATTTATTTATGTATCTTTATTTTAATATGCATAGTAGTTATGCTTATTGATTTTATTTTAAGTTAGCGTGTTATTAGTCCATTTTTTCCACTTGTTAGTTTAGAGCTGGCTCACAATTAAATTAAGGCCCATGTGTAACCTCAGAAATATCATTCATAGGGTGGTAAGCTATAGAGCACTAATAAATAAGTTGAAGCTTGGTTAGACCTAGGATATCACCATCCCATTTTTATCAGCCTTAATGTATTTTATCAGCACTCGGAGCTTTGTTGTGTGAATGTAAAAATCTGACCATTATGTAGGTTTTTATCCTGATTACAGTGCCACAACATGTGGGTTGATCATTTATCACTCATGCATGGGTAGATTGTTTCTCTCCTATTATAATATATGGGTACTTGATACTTATTACACAACCCTGAGTAAAGTTTTTTGTGTTTTTTTTGATTATAATATACCAAATGTGGGATCTGATATTTATTAAAAGACCCTGAGTAAAATTTTTCTTAATTATTAAACGTATGTTCCACATACAATTAATTCAAGTTATTTGTTGCATATATAAATATGAGTTTGCACAGGTTGCTTAATTCAAACATTTTCACTTTTTGCACTGCATATTATTTTAGTGTTTGGGGTTTATTTTTACATAATTTGTGTATTTTCTTGCTCATTGGTACCTGAAGGTGACTGGGATAGGTTGCAAGCCACGCTCATTAAAAATTTTGTTATCAGGAGTAGGAGAAATTTGAAAAGAAGAGACCTATCATTTAAATTTTTTTTTAAAAAAAAATTTGATTGGATATGAGTTAATGAAGGTGGTAAGGCAAATTATCTCTATATGTACTGTAAATAAACTAAACCTTGGTGAAAAAATGAAAATACAATCATGAATCTACAGTTATGCAGGAACTAAAGAGCAGTTTAGAAGGTGTGAAGGAACATAGCAGGTAATATTTATTTTGTTATTATTTTAGTGTGAATATTGCAGGTAGCACTAGTTAGAGGAAAAGAAGAATTATGGGTAGGGTAAAATAGAATAAAAATGAAATCAGGAAGGTTTGAGAGCCATCCTAAGGTAAAGGGAGATAGTACATAGCCATATTAAAAAATTAATTCATAGAAAATTACATTTAGAAGGGTTCTAAAATAAGACAAATGAATGATCAGATTTCAGTCTCAATAGATAGTACTATGGAAGAAGCATAGGTTAAGAAGTAGGGTAAGAGTTTATGGATAGACTCATAACCTTCAAAGAGCCATTTATAGTAATTATTCAAAAGCAGAGAGGAAGGGACATGAAAATCAAAGAAATAACAGAAATCCAGAAGTGAAATTAGTGGAGACAGTAGCATGGAAAAGGAAATATATGGACAAGTAAGCATGTAGAAGGAGCATCCATGGAAAGTCCCATATATTTTAAAGACCCATTGAAAATAATTAGAACAGGAACTAGTAAGGGATATAAAAGGTGGCCCAGAAAGATTAAATTAAAAATCTTGTTAATATTTTAAATACCCATTGAAAATAATTAGAACAGGAACTAGTAAGGGATATAAAAGGTGGCCCAGAAAGATTGAATTGAAAATCTTGTTAAAAAAGGTAGACATTAGAGACCAGAAGATGGAGGAAAGGAACAAACAGGCTCAGTTAGAGGCAGAAGCTAGAGATTAGAAGATGAAATAAATAAACAAACATGCTCAGTTGGCAAAAGATTGGAAAATAGAGAGTGAAAACCACCATAACATATTATAAATCTAGGAAATCATAAAAGCTAGAGATAAAAGGGATGGATGAAAGAGATAGGGAGGCTTAAAATTTGAAAGAATATTCTAAAACTGGGGAAGAAATTAGAAAATAGAGCACAACAAAATATGATAGAACAGGAAGAGAGATTTCAGAAGAGACTGGAAGAGTTAAAGATAAACAGTTGGTGGAATTATGATGAAATCAGTAGTAAATTCACCATGTTATTGGATAATAAACAGAAAAAAAACAAGAAGACCATTTATGAATTTAAGGGGCTAATTTGATGTCATGAGGGATAAAGCAGAAGCACGAGAGGTTTCATTGAATGAAACAATAAAATAAATTAAAAGAGGATTTAGAAAGGAAATTAGCAGAGAATGGAATGGAACAGGATCAGGAATAAAAGAAAGAGGAAAAAGTTATACAAGACCTACAAGAGGGACAGGAGGAGAGAAGAGAAAGTTTATATGAATTAAAGGTGGCCCTCATTCATAATCATAATATTACCACCCAGGGATGAACTAAGCTGAGAGGTGCAGTCCAGCATTTGAAAGAAAGATTAGAGTGTAAATGAAGAGAAAAAGATGCTATAAGAAAGAGCACAGATATTATCAAACCAATAAGGGTAATACAAAAATTCATGACAGGTGATAGTAAAAGTATAGAAGTAGAGGATTTAAATAGGGTCAGAACTTCTGGGGATCTCACAAATCATATCAATAAAATAGGGAAAAGTATTTTTTTCAGGGATAACTCACCACTTATAGGTACTCCAGGCTATAACCAATCAAAATGACAGTGTACCAGACAGCAGCTTTAGAAGTTCTGGGAACCCATGGTAATAAATTAGTAAAGGACACCCTCAGTCAGAGATGGATCTTCAGATCCAAATAGCCAAATTTGTACAAAGCAAGACTTTTAGAGGAGACATTGGGGAAAGTCTGAAGTTGCACATGAAAATCTTATAAGAACTTTTTTCATTTCCACAAGAAGGGCTCATCAGATCCTCTATTGCCAGAAATATACTAGGTCATGGTGACATTTCCAGCCAGAGAAATCCCTCACCTTTGAGAGTTAGTATGTGATAATGGTTAGACGTTTCTGAAGTGGGAAACACCAGAACAGGATAAACCTTTCCACCCCACATGAAATTACTGATGAACACACAAGAAACCCATACCCAGTTTTTTATGAGACATGTTGCTCACTTTTACTTCCTGACTACCTTCACCTTCATAGATACCCAGATAATCTTCACAGTTCAACAGAATATGCCACTATAGCTACAGCAAATAATGGTAAGACATGGGATCAAGGCCATAGAAAACATGTCAGAGTTTTTGATCATGATTCATTATACCCATTTTAATAAAAAAAACCTAGAAAAGGTTCATACTGAGCTTCTGTGTTGTCAGCCCATGACAATCTGTAACTGACAACCAGGACAGTTCTATTTCTGGGTGGTTCTATTCCCAATAAACACTAGAGTCAAATGACCTTATAGAGACAAGCAATCTGTAAACTTTAAGGGATCCCACTAGACTGTTCCTTCTACCAGTCCTGTTAATCCACCAAGAAACGAAATGTATAAAAAGACCCTATATCCATAATCATGGAATCTGATGAATCTGGATCTGATATCCAGATCAGATCATACCTGGTGGTCAATATTGAAATTGGTGCTTAGAGAATGTCAGCATTGATAGAAATAGGAAGATATATATCATTAAACTCTAAGAAATGGTTAACATGGTGCCAACAAAATGACTCTTGCCAATGGTCAGAAAACAAAGACTGTAAGTTATCAGGTTTGGCTGGACCTTAAATGGGAGTAATTCAAGATATAGTGATAGGATTGATTTTCTGAGGCAACATAAATGCATCATTAATTATTACCAGAATGTAATTTACCTTGTAACAAGAGCAAGTTAAGCTTGAAAGTCTGATCAGCTTCACATATATCTGGATCAGGTGTCTGCAACCAAGTCTTAAGAAAGAACTGACCACTGGGAAGATAGAGGAATAATCCCTATACTGTTCTAAAAATGGGCAATATTACACTGTGTTAGAGGAGAATATGGGTTTTTCCCCAATAGCATAGGAGAGCTAAAGAATTAATATTTATCAGATAAGGATTGAGGAGGAGACTCACTTAAAAACAAGAATGTATCTGATTCCATTTCAATGCCAAGAGAAAGTCAATACCAAAATCCAGCAAATGATAGAGTAGGGGTTTGTTAAAAAAGGCCCATCATCATATGACAACTCATTGGTCATTGTAAAGATAAAAGAGATGGGTGCATGAGGTTCTGCCTGAATTCCTGCTTTTTAAATATTATCATTGTTCAAGAAAATCCATCCAAAGATCTTTGCAAGATTAGTGAGGAAAAGTGTTTTCTTAACATTGGATTTGACAGTCAGCTATTGAAAAATGGCATTACATTGCAGTAATTAGAAAGACACTGCATTCCAGTACCAAGGACAAAAAACCCATGCATTTAAAATATTGCTATTTGGATTAATGAACAATGGGACTGCCCTGATGAGCTGCTTAGACTAGACCTTATCAAAAGAAATCAAGGCATAAATCATTTGTTATATGAACAATGTGATAATTACCTCCCTTTATCTACAGAATATGATGGTTAATTTAAAGAAGAGCCATTTTGCTTTTTATAAAATTTCTTTTTTGGAACATCTTGTGAATGGAGATAGTATCAAGGCACACCCCAATAAAATACAGGCTATCAAAAATTTTCTTAGGACTACTACCTGAAAAGAGTGCAATCATTCATGGAGTTGTGCAATTACTACCATAATGTTTATCCAGATTTTGTTCAAGATGCTTCAACTCTCCTGGAATTATTAGAAAAAATGAATTACCTTAGAGTGGAGCAAAAGACAGGAGCTAAAGTTTCAGAGGGTAAAACAGAAATTTATAGAGACAGTCATACACCACCATCTGGCTTTTACCCTACCATTCTACATCCAAATGAATAGTAGCAAAATAAAATTAATATTTGTACTGTTTCAAATTAACAACTACAATGGAGTACTTTATTTCAGCACCGACACTTTGAGAGCAATGGAGCTAAATTATACCATGATCAAACAAAAAATGACAGCAATTGTCTGGGCCTGTAACAAGTTTAAACAATTTTTAATTTGGTTAAGGTTATTATCATCACTGTCCATTGCTGCTTAGAGTTTCTAAATAAGAATTACATGAACAATGATAGTCTCATGGAATGGAGTTTCACTTTGGCAGAAATTCACTTGGCAAGTAATATACTGTCCTAGCTCAGAGAATGTCATCACATACATACTTAGTAGATACCCAATGGAGATTAAACCATGCCAATCTATATTGAAGGACTGATTATAATAGCCAATACCATAGATTACTCTCGAGAAAAGCCTCCAGAATCTGGGTTATTGGCAAGAAAAACACCCTAAATATTCAAAAATCATCAAAGTGCTGAAGCAGGGGAGGGAGCCACATATGATAGTATGGAAAGCCCAAGAGGGGTTTTCAAGTTCAGAATATGTTATAACAAAAATGAGTGGAATCTGAAATCAGAGGATTCTGATACCACCAGATTTGAGGAATTATCTAATACATTATATGCAGTACCTGGTAGAACAGTATGGTCCTTATAAAACTGAAGAAGCTATCTGGAAGCAATTCTATTCACCCAATCTATATATGGATGTTTTAAATGTACTTAACAGGTGCATTATCTGTACACAGAATAAGTCACTTAATAAATCTTATAAAGGCACACTCTCACCTATTATATCTTCTAAACCAAATGAGATTCTTGCAATTGACCATTATAGATGACTGCTGATTTCCTGTTGGTACTGGTGCCTATTAGTGACTTATGATTTGTTTTCCAAACATGCAAAGGCATACCAAGTTCTGAGAGGGGACTCGACTCCTGATGTACTATCAGCATTTTCAGGACCAACAATTCCCTATTGTTGGAAAATCCAAGACCATTCTGTCTGACCATGGATCAACATTTATGTTGAGAGAATGAAGGGAATAGATGAGCATTACAATATCAAACATTCTTTGAGATCCATAAAAAAATATCTAGTCCAATCCTTGTGAGTTATGAGAGAAATTAACCAGCTGTACTGAATTTATTTGGGATCCAACCATAAAAGTTGGGTAAATCAAACCAAAAAAATGTTCAAGTACATCCATAATACCATAAATGAACCCATTGGATTCACCCAATAATGATTGCACTTTAGAAAACTAAGCCAACTGCTTGTTAAGACACTGTTACCATCTGAAAAAGTGAGAAATTGACAGAAAAAATATCTGTGCACTGCCAGGGCTGGATTGGAAAGGATGTCCAGGAGGAGGGTCCTAGAAGAGAAACTACTCACATATGCTTAGTGTGGGAGACTGAGTGTCAATCAGCAATGTGTCTAAGAGAGTAGAAGTTTTCCCCATTATAAAAAGGTCCATGTCTGATTAAACAAGACTTTAATAAAAACATACAACCCCCACAATTTTAATCCATTTGTGGATCAGCCCCTTGATCCCACATAGAAAGGATGATCTTTGATTATTCATTGATCAGCTCCCAATTCCACTAAAACTGGACTTTTTAACCAAACAACTAACCCACCACAGAGGCATGAACTTTAATAAGGTGTATTGTCATACTAATCATTTCTTTTGTTTGATTATTTGTTTATTTTGTATTTAATCAAAAAACCAATTCTAGTGTGCTTAATGACCCATAGGACATATTCATAGTGGGTAGGAATTAATTATAAGGCAGTGTTGCAATAAGGGAACTTAGCTGGGCAAGACTATCATTAAAACTATTTTAATTTACTGTTATTTAGTAATTGATTGTATCCCCAATTTTATAGTTTAATTAATAAGTAAAATCATATTTTTTTATTTGTTTTTTTCATAACTGTGAGGATATGAAACTATATTTACTCCATTATATATGTTTCATTTACCCCTGCACCTCTATCTGTACCAGGTTTAAACCTTAGAGAGTACCCATATTAAGACACTAACACAGTTGTATGAGGGTAGTTGCACATATATTGGCAAATATAATATTGCAGCAGATATTTATTAAAAATAATATGTTTTAATTTATTATTTAGTTAAATTGAAAAGTCAATTTGTATTTTTATATCTATTAAAATTCCATGTATAATTTGTAGTCAATATACCACCATGATACACATATAGCATCATGTTGTTCGATCATTTTATAAAATTTATAAATGTGACTTAAAATAAGTTATAAACAAGAATCCCACCATGCTCACCTGTTTAGCAAAGCATGAGGAAGAATTCCAAATTTAGTTTTGACAATAAATATTTCTTTAAAGTTACATTTTCTGTAAATAAGATTTAGGCAAGTGAAACTGTTGTTAAATTTTGAAGGGCTGGGAGTGATTGAACATAACCAAAAATATTCTGTTAAAAGAATAAAACAAAGGGTTAGGATTATTTTAGTAATTAAAAATATCAAAATTCAAGAGTGCTAATGGATTTACTTGTGGAATATAACTTGTTATTAAAATTATGAGTTGATCTCAACCCAGTATAAATAGGTTAGATTTTATTATATAACATACAATCTGTATCATTTAAAAAAGCATCACCATTGGACTCTACACTAGTTTAAATATTAATATGGTGGAGTAGAAGGGTAATAATTGTTGTTTTCCAAGCTCAGGAAATGTTTATCTCTAGTCTCATTCTACATGCCATACCAGTACACATTCATCATAAAGATGGGAGATGATCCTGAAAGTGATCTACTGCCAGAAGAATACAAATAAAATCATGCTGCCTATCTGGAGATCAACAGTGTTACCATGCTACCATCCAGAAGTGCCATTAAAGAAGCTGTGAATAAGAATCTAGGTAACAATCCTTCAAAACACCACAGACATCTCTAAATGTACGTAAAACCTTAGTATTTAAAGCTATAGCTTATAATTTAAAATGAATGTTGAAAATCTAACTCCTTAAATTATGTTTAAAGTAATATATATCAACAAATTAAAAATCCTTCTTTTTCTTTTCAAAAACTTGATTTTTTTATATCAATACTGAACACACACACACACACACATATATATATATATATATATATGTATACAAAACTCCAACATTACAACTGTTTTTATCTCCATACAGTCATTGTCAAGGATCTGTAACAATAATACGAAATATATATTTATAAATAACCCTCAATTACATAAATACCTTCATTTTACATTATCATAAGCAGTAACAAACACATCAAACATATATAATTAAATTTTACTTACATCTCTCTTCCACTGTTATATTTTATTACTCTTTTTTTCCATTATTTAATTACAAATCTGTCGTAAAATCATCCAAGAAACTTTTTATACAAATTTAAAAAACCAACCCTAATTTCAAATAATCTCCCCTTTTTAAATCTTATCTAAAACCCATCTCAAAACTACTTTTCTCAACTATAGCTTTAAAGGAATAATATAAATATCTTTTTTCTTTTTTCATTTTTTTATACAAAAAACTTTTAACAATTTACCTAAATCCATTAGTGCTTCCATTGATCAAGCTTATTTCTTTTTAGTTTTATTTGATCATAAAAAGACATGTAAATATAAATTTAAGTTTGATCTTGAAGGTATTAAGATTCTTCATGAAGAAAGAACCATAATAAAAAATTAAGAAGCCAATTTTAATAAATAGAAAAATAAATATAATTAATAGACAAACTTCTAATGTTAAAATTCAAGATTCATGGGATTTGAATTGATGACATTTGCTACCATTATATTTTTTGAATTTAATGACAGAAAGTATTTCTGCAGATTAAAAGACTTTACATAATACTTAATTACTATTATAATTATCATTTTAATGTTATATAGATGTATATAATTAAAAGAGATTTGTCTCAGACTTTTAAGTTCTCTATAGTTATCCACTACATCTCATATAACCGATACACATGCTCACTTTTGAAAAAGATGGAGATCTATGTTCTTTATGCTGAACCAGCACTCATCAGTTAATCCAGATCATAATATCCCTATCATATATATATATATATATATATGAGCTGTTATTATATATATATATATATATATATATATATATAATAACAGCTCAGTTTACATTAAGAAAGCAAATCTTCAAACTTTAATGGACAACCTTCAATCATCTTTATCCTCCAATTCTTCAGTTATCCCTATCATGAAAATATGTCAATGGAATTCTCAAAACCCTTGTTGATGTGAATGTTATTGTAATATTAATGTTGACATTAATATATCCATTCAAATACACAGAAGAGTTATAGACAGGATACAGACTGATATGTAATATTTAAATACAATTGTATTGTCTATGCTGAACTTTATATAATTAAAAGAGATTTAAACTCAAGCTCCCTACAGCTTTCCACTCCATCTCATACAATAGATATACATGACCACATACATGTGAAAAAGATAAATGATCTCCAATGTATGTATTTCATGCTGAATCAGCATTCATCAATCAATCCAGATGATAATCTCCCAGACATATAAATAATCAGTGATCAGCTTATATTAAAAAATCAAATCTTAAAACTTTATGTGATAGACTTCACTATTCTCCATCTTTCAAATCTCCAGCCAGCCATATCATTGAAAATCTGATGATGGAATGCTTAGAGCCCTTGTTGATGCCAATATTATTGTCATACCCATGTTAACATTAAGCCACTCTGACCATGCACATAAAAGACCTTAATATGTTCATTCAAATAGACAGAAGATGGATGGGCAGAAGCTGACTATGTAATATTTAAATACAAGTATATTATCTATGCTGAACTTTATATAATTAGAAGGGATTTAAAGTCAGAGTTTCAAACTTCCTACAGCCATCTGCCCCATCTTATACAATTAATTCACATGAACACATACATGTGAAAAAAAGAAATGAACCCCAATATATGTATTTTGTGCTGAACTAGCACTCATCAGTTTGTCCAGATTATAATCATTCGCACATATATGTATGTGGTTGTGTTTATTGGTTGTAAGGGATGGAATGGATAACTGTAGATAACTTGAAAGTTTAAGTCCAAGTGCCTTCTAATTAAAGAAAATACTTGTACTTAAGTATTACATATTCAGCCCATATTTTGTCCATTCCTCTTTGGTGTATTTGAATTGGCATATTAAGGCCCTATATGTAAGCATTCAGAGTGACTTAACATCAGCATGGATATGACAATAATACTGGTATCAACATGAGCTTTGAGCATTCTATCATCAAATTTACAGTGATATGGATATCTGAAGAGTTGGAAGATAAAGAAGATTGAAGCCTGTGTATTAAAATTTGAAGATTGCTATCTTAATCTAATCTGGGAACTGTTTATTTATATATATATATATTGTAACGGTACGATCCTTTTTCAGGAATCGAAGTGATCGCATCTAACTATAGTCAGACAATAAAATGAAACGATTATTCTATTCAATTTCTTGGAATATATTGATGTGCAATATAATGTCGACTTCTTAACTGTATTTCCTTTATTGTTTGAAATCGTTTACGCTGGGAATACTCCATTTTATAAAGTTACTTATATCAAGATAGAGAGAAGATCATTAAGTTAGAACATTTTTAAAATTTATTTAATAAAATCTAGGTATATATATATATATATTTGAAAAGCGACGTTACCCGAGGTAAAATTTAAAACTGTTTCAATCTGGACGTAAGAATTTGGCTGTTCCCATATTGAATCTTACATGACATTACAGAATTTTGTTTATTACTAATATATTTAACATAGTAAGATTTATTTCTCTTTGTGTGAAACACTAATTAATCCCTTCACATGAAATTTATTTGTTTTTGTAATATGACAACACACCCAGGGATTTATTTATAATACTAGTGTTGCTTTACAAGAATTTATAATGTGTTTAATTTTTTGTTATACACATAATTATGAATTTATACTTATTATAATTACATTGTTTCATCCATGGCATCATATATGAAGATGTATATATTAGTGTGATTATAATTTTTGAAATTTTAAATTTATGGTTATTGTTTTATAATTTTTTGAAAAGAGTTCATGTTATGATGTATATTTCTATCATGGAAATATGAGGTAGGGGGTAATAAGTAGTTTAATGCTATATACTCAAGCACACATAATAATAATTTTTTTGTTTGTTATATAAGATCTTTACTTATTGTTATTTGTTAATAAATATGTTAAAGTTTGTTTTAAAGTTAAGCAGGTTTCTTATTTATTTATTTTACAAAACAAATATTTATAAGTACAGATACTCATATATATATTGTAACCAGTTGGGTTACATGGTACACCCATAATAATATAGTGTGTGTGCATATATACATAGCATACACTAATATAGTGTATATGCATATATATACGTAAAATAAAGGAAAAGTAGAAATAAACACAGAATAAATTTTTGTAGATTTTTTTTATATTTGCTAAAATAAAATAATGATAAGCAAAGGGTTAAAAAAATAACTCTGATTAAAATAAAAATTGTTATATAATTTAAATGTTAAAAAAGGTCTTAATAAATATAAATATTGTATTGTTATTATTATTATTCTGATTGTGAAATGTAAAAACACAATACTTGTTTTTGAAATTTTTTTTAATTAATTAAAACATATATGTTTTTAAAGGGATTAGAGAGCTAAAAATAAAAACTTTGTTTTCAATGAAGGTGTTATTATCACCTCAGATAATTTTATAAAAAGGGCTGATAACAAACTAGCTCTAGTCTGATTAGTGATTTTTGAAGAGAACAGGTCAGCTGCAGAGTTGGTTACAATATTTTGTTGCAACTTGATGAAGGGCAGCAGTTGGTTTTAGCTGACCATATAGTTGGCAGAACATTAGATTGGGGAGCTGCCAATATTTCCTTCGCAGGAGTTTGAAATTCACATGGAGAAAATGGCCCACTTCTTTCTGTAGAAATTCATAGCCTTAAACATGGAGGATGGTTGCTTGCCTAAAATTCTATCAAACCAAGACAGCTGATTGCCTGGAATAATCCTAGATAGAGCAGAGACCAACTACAAATCAAGATTTTACATGGATTGCATATTTTTATCTGATGATGACAACAAACATGGATTATATTTTTCTAATGGACCAAAACAACCAGCTTGCTAAACAAATAATTAGATATATGCTAACTATCTAAAGGCAGAGAAGAACAGATAAAAATATATACAGCTGTGGTGAGTAAGGTTATATATGATAACAAACTTTTAAATAATTTCTTTAGTAAAATTACATTTTGAAAGTGATGCATGAATTTGTACTTTTTATGTTTATGGTGGGTGTATGGTTGAGCAGGGCTGTGTGGATGCAATGTGTTTATGGTCCTCTGAAGTATATGCTCAGCACTGTCTAGACCTAGATATTGAGCTCCCATGGTAGTCCAGCAGTGTATATGTAGGCCTCATGTATAGGCCTTGGTCTCATGAATAGACCTCTTCTAAAGCCCCTAAGACTCACAAGAGATGAGCAGGGCTGGCTCAGTGCCTGATATTTTTTTCTGGATATTATTTTTTGTGGATGATCTATCTAGGTACTTAGAGGGGCAGTGCTTAAAAATGAGGTATTTTCTCATGACATCATGGGGCATTGTGAACTTAGTCCATGCTTGACTACCTACTTATCATGGCATGAAGATCTGCACTTCACGTATTCACTTTTCCTCTCTCACCTTGCCTACTTCATCAGCATTAACTAATCAAGCAGAAAGACATTTAGAAATTTATATTTTCTTAATTCTATAAAATGATTGTATAGTTCGTTTATTAAAAAAAAAAGACATTTTAAATCAATCAACAATCATCTGTCAAAAATTTGATAGTACTTGTTTCAAGAAAAAGACTATTCAGCAAAGAGAATAAAATTGCGAGAATAATCTGTAATAATTTTATTGTGATAAATACTAATGTTATGTAGATAAATTAATATATCGCACGTCTGTGCAAATTAGATATATATATATATGCGTTTCAGTAAACCTACTATGTAAATGTATTTCATTTAACTAAAACTTTAATCATTTATTATATTTATATATAATTTAAGATTTGGATAATTATTTTGCAGCAAGTCAAATAGGTTATTTCACGCACGCACACACATGTATATGTGCGTATGTTATCAATTATAACACATATGTAAATTTTAATCATTTTTTGTTGTTATTGAATGTCAATTGAAATAGATTAATTGTATATTATAAATCGCGCGTCTGTGCGCCTTTATATGTAAACCATAGTAATAATTTGGATTGTAAATTTTAATTTTGTAAATCAATGTAACAATTTAAATTTTGAATAGGAATTATGTAAATTAATGTGAAAACTTGAATTTTGTAGTAATCTTATAAATTACAGAGTGATGACTGTATTATTGTGTACTTTTCATAATCAGAACCCTTATAAGACCTTAAATTTATTTTTATTGTTATTAATAAACTTATTTAATTGTTAAAATTGTATTCCATCATCTCTTGTTCACATACAGTAATAGAGCCCATGTTCTCTGAGCTAGATTTCGGACATGGATAAATGGGGATGTGTTTAGTGCTTTGGGCATCCAGAGATGATCAACCATCATCCTGGTTGGCACAAAAGAGGATACTCTTTAAAGCCCATGCACTATTATATTTTATTTTAGTTCAGTCTTGTTAAAAATTTAAGTTTATAGTTGGCCAATACAAGTGGCCTGAGCATTGATGATGATCAGCACGTTTAATATCCCAGCATTATTATTTAGATTTTCTGATTATTGTGTATTCTAATGGATGAGCACTAAGCTGGTGCATCCAAGTTATGATTAAATAATTGCCCAAGCTGGCAAAGGCTCAATAGTTAGCCTGGTCTAAAGAAGACCCATTTTCAATCCAGCCACAAGATGGTCTGTTGATTTTATTCTGATTTATTGTACTAATTTGCTTATTCCCATCAATGATAATGATGGATAGTTCTCTTAATATTTACTTATACTTACTTTTATTTACAATGCTGGTTGATAATAATTATGATTTAGTTATTCTTTTGAGTTAGCTGGCTGATCTCTCAATGATCTCAAGAGATTTTCTAATCTCATACTCTTATAGAATATTATATTACTTTTATATATATATGATTTTTCAAATTATTGATTTTGTATTTACTTGGGGTGGATGATGTTTTCCCATCACCCCAGGTTCAGCCTTTCTTTATATTTCGATACTGCCATCCCGTTACAATATATATATATTAATATTTTAATATTATAAATAAGTTATTTATAGAACAATATATTGAGTTAATTATTACTATGAAATATTGATGGTAACGCCTGAAGATAGTTAAATGCAACATCTGCCCCGAGTTCGAATTCTGAGCATAACGGGAATAATAACAGAGGTGTAGATTGAATGAATTAGTCTAAGTTGCATTGGTATTGAATAATTTGATTTTAAATTATCTTGTTTAACACGGATTCAATTTTGGATTATAATTACATCGTTTCATCATTGGCATCCTATATGAAGACCTATATATTATTGTGGGAAATTATAATCTGAACTAACTGATGAGTTCTTTCTAATTATATAAAATACAGCATAGACAATATATTTGTATTTATATATTATATATGTGTATATATATAAAATACATACTTTCGGGTTCATCCGTGTAAGATTTTAATTAGATATTTCAACGTTTTGACTTGATGAGACAAGCAAATAAATAGTACACAATTGTAAAAAAATTCTATAAAGATAGTTGTAGATCTGGGTAAACAGTATTTACAATAATTATTATCGGTCCACAACTAGAAAAAAAAATAGGTGTATAAAATTAAACTGTTTGCAAAATAAATAACAAGTAAAAAATTCAGAGGCTTCAGAGTAATTTGTTTTCGAATTTTTTTCTCCCAAATATTAGGAAGTTTACATGTGTCTCACTTTTGTTGAAACAATTTGATTTTTTTAGTATCTTAATAGTTTGTCTAAACATACATTGCTATAGGTTTTCACATCTGGATAGGATCCTGGTCTTAGAAAATCAATATTGTGACCTGAATCCATAGCATGGATTGAGAGTGCTGATTGGTGAAAGTCACTGCATTATTATGTTCATCCCTTCTAGTAATGATGCAACGATTGCTCATATTCACATAAGAATAGTTACAAATGTCACATGAATTTTTATAAACTCCTTTAGTAGCAAGAGGGATTGAATCTTTAGGCTTGGTTAAAAAATTATTAATTGGTATGAACACAATAAACCTCTAAGGAAGGAAATATTCATGAAAATTTGAATCTTTAACTGAACGTGGCTTAAAAACTATAAGTTACTATGCCATTTGTTTTTCCCGATAACGTGTTGAAACAAAAAGGTTATACCGACTTGTTGTAAAATTACATTTCATAAGAAAGATTACAGGATTAGCAATATATTAAAGAGAATGTTCAAAATCATTCTAATTTTTTTCATTAAAGAAACTAGACAAAATTGATAAATTACGGTTGGATTTATGTTTGTTTCTTAGCAATAGGATGCAGCCGGTACTGTGGAATAATTTTGATTATATTGCACACTTTCAAATTTTAAAATAACCAAGGAAAGGAAAAAATGCAAGCACTAATTAGAAAACAATTCCCAATAATAAAACATCAAAATAATTTATCAAACAAAACCATTTCTATAGATGAAATTTCAATATAGGAGAAAGATTTTAATTTTGCAGTAACATCTTCCCGGATAGCATTTGACAAAACTACTTGTGAAATTGAATCGACTCTTGCAAAAATAGATTCTTTAACAGCTGATATGGCTAGGGCTGAAATTTATAATGTTTTGTTTTTGAAAATGCTAAACTTCCTAGAGATAATATGTCAAAGAAAGCAAGACATGCTTTATATAATTTGAAATCAATAAATCAATTGTTGTACTTTCGGCAGATAAAGGTAATGCTAAATTGGTCATGGATCGTGATAAATAACAATAAAATCATGGCTTTATTAAATGATAAAATTTATATAAAATTTAAAAGAGATCACACAATTTATTTAGGAAAAATAACTGAAGCAAATCATTAATAAATCACCAATTGTAAAAAACAAATATAAAATTATTCCTCGCGAGAAACCTTGTGTCAGTTCAAAATTCTATGGGCTTCTTAAAATACACAAATGAGAGCGTCCCCTTCATCCAATAGTAACTGCAACAGAATTTCCTACTCACAATTTAACTGGATTTTCACTGATTTCAACCTCAAAATCATCCATTAAGTCATATATAGAAAACTCAGTATATTTTATTTAAAAAATCTTAAAGTTAATACAGATGATATTCTGGTTACTTTCGAAGTTGTTTCTTTATTTACAAATATTCCAGTTGAAGAAGCTTTCAATATCATTTCTAAACCATGTATTTTGACTGAATATGTTTTCGCCTTGGGTATCATATATGATCGACAATATTATAAACAGTTTTGGTACTCCTATGGGCTCTCCTTTTTCAGGAGTATTTGTGTATGGAACATTTAGAAACTTGTGCTCTAGAATCAGCACCTTTCAAATCTATTGTTTTACTAACATATACAAATGACACATTTGTTATTTGGCAACGTGGTAAAGATAAATTGGTAGATTTTTTCATCACATTTAAATAATATACTTCCAAATATTACATTTACAATGGAAATAGAATCTGATGGTAAACTTTTCTATTTTGATGTTGTGTCACCAAGAAACAAAATATTTTTTTACCATTTTCAGTTTTTAGAAAAAACTACACATAGTGCAAGATAACTCCAATTTTCTTCTCACCATCAACATCCAACTCAGATTTTTTCTGTAGCCAAAACACTATTTACCAGAGCAATTAATCTTTTAGATTAATCGTATCTAGTGGAAAAAATGCATCATATAAATAATGTTTTGTTATCAAATGGTTATAATAAAAAGATTATAAATCTAACCTTATTTCAAGTTAAAAATACCAAAAAATTAAAAACAAAAAGAAAAAAAACAATTATTTTTACTTATATAAATGGAAACACAGATTGTATCAGACATATTCTAAAATGCTACAACTCATTGACCAAAAATTAATAATTTTTTATTCCTCTTGAGGCTCAAGAAGTATATGAGATTTCATGTGGCATTTGTAAGTCTTCTCATGAGCGCATGAGCAATCGTTGCATTAGTACTCTTTGGGTAGAAAATACTAATGCAGTGAAGTACTTTCATTATAATCAGCACTCCCCTAACATGTTGATTTTTCTAAGACTAGGATCCTATCCAGATATGAAAACCAACACCAATTTAAGATCAGACAAGCTATTGAGATACTAAAAAACCAAATTGTGTCAAGAAACGCGATGTGACATGTAAAATTCTTAATATTGAAAAAAAAATTTCAAAAACAAATTACTCTGAAGATTCTGAATTGTTTATTTATTTTTCAATTTGTTCACTTTTATATAACTGTTTTTTTAGTTATGACCCTTCAATGCTTATTGCGAACCCTGTTCACAGCGCCTCTACAATTATCTTTATAGACACTATTTACAGCACTGTACAATTCTATTTACAAAAATAAAGTTTATTTACACTGGAAGATTTGTGTGATAAAGTTGAAACGTTGAAATATCTAATTAAAATCTTACATGGATGAACCTGAAAAATATGTTTTTTGTATTTGTAACCGATGAAATATGAAAATAATAAATCTATACTGGAAACAAATATTAAAGAAAACATCGAATTTTTGAAATAAAAACGTGGGTTAAAAAGTACAAGTTACTACGTGATTTGTCTTTTCCAGTAGCGTGTAGAAACAAAAACGTTATACCCACTTCTTGTCAAACTACATTTCATAAAGAAAAATTACAGAATTGACAAAATTTTAAAGAGAAAGAGCAAAATCATTTTAATTTTTTTCATTAAAGAAACTCGACAGAATAATAGACAAAATTGATAAATTACTGATGAATTTACCATATTGATTGCTTAACAATAGGATATAACCGTTACTGTGGAATAATTTTGATTACATTGCATATTTTAGATTAATAAATGATTCAAATTTTAAAATAGCCAAGAAAAAGAAGAAAAAAAACAAGCATTAATTAAAAAACAATTGCCAACAATTACACATTATCTTAAAAAACCGTTTATCATTTATCAAACAAAGCCATTTCTATGCATGAAACTTCAATTTTGGAGAAAGATTTTAATTTTATAACAACACCTTCCCGGATAACATTTGACAAAATTATTTGTGAGGTTGAATCGACTCTAACAAAAATAGATTCTTAAACAACCGATATAGCTAGGTCAGAAATTTGGACAGTTTTGTAAAAAGCTAAACTTCCTAGAGGTAATATATCTAAGAAAGACAGACGTGCTTTACGTGGATAAATTAGTAGTTATACTTTCGACTGATAAGGGTAATGCTACAGCGGTTATCATCGATCTTGGTACATTATAACAATAAAAACATGGTTTTTTTTAAATGATAAAATTTATGTAAAATCTAAAAGAAATTATGCAACTTATTTAGAAAAAACAAATAATAAAACAATCTGAATAAATCTCCAATTGAAAAAAAAAAACAAAAAATAAAATTATTCCTTGTGATAAATATCGTGTCTGTACAAAATTCGATAAGTTTCCTGAAATTCATAAAGCAGAACCCCCCTCATTGTCCAATAGTAAGTGCAATAGGATCTGTTGTTCACACATTAGCTGAATTTTTATCTAATTTGATAAAATCTACAATGCCATCCATTAAGTAAAAAAAAAAAGCTGTATATAATTTGTTTCTCTTTTAAAAAACATTAAAAGTAATATTCTGGTCAGTTTTAATGTTGTTTCTTTATTTACAAATATTACAGTTGACGATGCATTGGATATCATTTCTCAACAATGTATTTTGCCTGATTATATTTTTTCCATGCCTTAAACATTGTCTTTCAAACACATATTTCATATATGATGGACAACATTATAAACAAACTTTTCATACTTCTATGGGTTCTCCTCTTTCAAAAGTAATAGCTGATTTGTTTATGAGACATATAAAAACTCGTGCCTAGAACCAGCACCTTCAATAATCTATTGTTTGACTAAGATATATAGATGACACATTTGTTGTCTGGCAATATGGTAAACATAAATTGAGAAGATTTTTTTATATAATATCTATCCAAATATTACATTTGTAACCCGTGAAAACATTCATATGAACATATGCATACATATATTTTAAGAAACAGGATTGTAATAAGTTTAGTTAATAAATTATTTAAAAACTATAATTATGTTCATTTAATTGTTACCTTTTTTGTAGAGGCTTTAGGCGTTGTAAAATATTCTGGTATTCTGAAAAAATATTTTTAAATACTTATATATATATATATATATATAAATGAATATTTGTAAATACAGTAACTAAATAATTAAAAGTTTTGTTCACTTAAGAATATTTTTGATTATCCTAGTAATCTTTGTCAACTAAAACTTTGAAAGGCTAATATTCCCACAATTCCATCATCTTCACGTTTGCTGCTTGCTTGTTAATTAAGTCATGTTAATGTTAGTATATTAGCATAGCTTCGTTTACTTTTTTTTAATTGTTATTTTTTTCAATTTACAATATTTTTACATTATTAAAATTGAAGTTAAAAACTATAAATACATGACTTATTAGGGTTGTAAGAAACAGATGCTGAAATATTATTATTTATTATACAATTTTGTTTCGAATTCTGAGCTTATTTTAATAATAGCAAGTGCTCTTTAGTTCTTTTTTCCATCATACATCTAGATTCACCTATGTATCTACTGCCACACCTACACATCCATTCATAAATGACAATTTTTATTTATAAATGAATTTTGAAGTTATTTATTAATTTGTTCAATGTAGAAGGTGAGTAAAATGCAATATCACACATACTTTTATAAATTTTCCTTATAAAATTTACTCAATCATTTGAAATATATGGGATTGATAACCATATTTTTTATTAGAAGGAGAATCAATATTATTATTAAAATTTTTATTCTTATATTTTGTATTAAAATCTCTAATAACATTATATATATGATTATAATTGTAGTCAACATTTAACAATTCATTTGAATATATTTCAATATTTTGCCTTTATCCGATAAATATTGGCAAAGACTATTATTTCTAAATAAGAAGGACTTCAAACCTCCGATTTTGTGTGACATTGACACTTTTGATTTATAAGGAATATAACTTGTTTTTACTATTGGTTTAATCCAGCATATATTGATTTCTAGTTATTTTAAGATCAAGAAATGGTATGCACATTAAATTCTCATTTGTTTTTATTCATTTTACGTCTTTTAAACCATTGAATTCTTTAAACAACTCATTAATTGTATTTGGTTTGCCACATCCAAAAACATCATCAACATATCTGTAATATATAGTAATATTTTTTGATAATATTCCTTTTTCAAAATATTTTCTTCATATGTAGAAATTATAAAATTATATATTTGAGCAACAATATGGATCTCGATTTTCAACAAAAACATCTATTAAATATTGGTGCAAAATATGTTAGCGGTCACTGGGAAGACAGTGATCTAGAATTGAAATCTTTGGTTGAAAGTTCCTTAAGCATAATTAAATCTGATTTAAAAGTTTGTAAAGATTTAGTAAAAGATGTAATGGAAAAAAAATTTAATTATAAAACAAATTATGATTGGAATGTACAAATATCTAAATTTATATCTGAGAATAATTTAATTTGTATAAAAAAGATAAAGGTCTTAGAATGTGTTTATTATTAAAATCTGATTATGATTATAAAGTTATTACTCAAATGAAGAATCTTAACTTTATGAAAGTTGATAAAGTTAATATAAAAAATTTAAGTATTCAATTTATTAATAATATTTTTAAAAAAGCCAAAAATAAAGCAATTGATGTACTTATTATAAAATTGACCCTTCTGCTGCAATATGTCCTAAGATTTTTTCAAATATAAAACTGCATAAAGACAATGAACCATTACATTTAATGGTTGATTTGGGATGGGTGTTTTATTATGAAATGTGTTGTTTAATTGAGAAAATGCTACAAGAAGTTCTTGGTTTTGGTAAATATACAATACATTTTTCATTTGATTTTGTTAATATATTTGTAATGTTAAGATTGATGTTAATGCTGTAGTATGTACTCTAGTTGTTAATGAAATGCATGGATCAATTGATCGATTGGCACCTATTGAAATTATTTCCAATGCATTAAGTTTAAACAATGTTAATGTGAAAATAATAAAATTTATAACTGAAACATTAAATTTTATCGATAAAAATATTTCTGCAGTTTTTAAGAAGGATTTTTATAAAATGTGCAATGGATGGCCAATGGGTTTACCTACTGTTGCTCAAATATGTAATTTAATAATTTCTCCATATGAAGACAATATTTTGAAAAAGGAATATTATCAAAAAAATATTATTGTATATTATTGATATGTTGATGATGTTTTTGTATGTGGTAAACCAAATATAATTAAAGAGTTGTTTAAATAATTAAATGGTTTAAAAGGCCTAAAATGGATAAGAACAGATGAAAATTTGATGTGCCTTCAGTTTCTTGATCTTAAAATAAGTAGAAATCAATGTATACTGGATTACTGTATGACCATTAAAGCAATAGTAAAAAGAGGTTATATTCCATATATAAATAAAAAGTGCCATTATCATACAAAATGGCAGGTTTGAAGTTTTTCTTATTTAGAAATAATAGACTTTACAAATATTCATCAGAAAAAGGCAACAATATTGAAATATCTTCGAATGAATTGTTAAATGTTGGCTACAACTATAATCATATATATATGTATATATATAATGTTATTAGAGATTTTAATACAAAATATAAAAATTGTAATAATATTGATTCTCCTACTAATAAAAAATATGGATATCATCATATATTTCAAATGATCAAGTAAATTTTACAAGGAAAATTTATAAAGGTATATGTGATATTGCATTTTACAGACATCCTACATTAAACAAATTAATAAATAACTCCAAAGATAAAACCTCATTTATAAATAAAAATGGTGTCATTTGTAAATGGATATGTAGGTGTGGCAGTGGATATATATGTGAATCTAAATGTATGTTGGAAAAAAGAACTAAAGAGCACTTGCTATTATTAAAACAAGCTCGGAAATTGAAACAAAATTGTATAGTAGATAATAATATTTCAGCATCTGTTTTTTACGACCATAATAAGTCATGTATTTATGGTTTTGACTTCAGTTTTAATAATGTAAAAATATTGCAAATTGAAAAAATAACTATAAAAGAAAAATAAAGGAAGCTATGGTAATATACAAATATAAACATGACTTAATTAACAGGCAAGCAGCAAATGTTAAGATCATGGAATTATGGGAATGTTAGCATTTCAAAATTTTAGTTGACAAAGATTACAAGGATTTTGAAGATAAGACTTTTACTTTTTAATATTAATTTCATATACTGAATAAGACAGAGTTCTATTTTCATTGTTTAGTGAACTAACAATATTAATTAAAATCTATTTGGTATGAATGATTAACTTTCTGAATAAATCTGATTTTACTATCATATTGAGAATTGTTTTATTGTTTACATATACTTATAATAAATGTAAATGCTAATTGAGCTAGTTAGAGTCAAATATATTAAAATAAAATTCATTTTTTATTTTTAATATTTTGTATATAGAAATATCCATGATATGAGCCTTTATCATTGGAATTATAGGGGGTAGGGAACTTTAAATTATTAAATTGCTTGTGTGATAGATGCTCATTACTGACAATTAAACTACAAGTGTATATGTATTTATTATTATTATTATTATTGTTGTTGTTGTTATTATTATTATTATTATTATTGTTATTATTACTATTACTATTACTACTACTACTACTACTGCTATTATTATTATTATTTGTAAATATCATTAAATATTTGGACTTATTCAAGTTTTGTTAATGTTTTGATATTTTTCTTATTTTATAAAATGAAATTAAATTTGTTAAGTTGATATAGTCTCTTTGCTGTATTGAACTGACCCTGTTACATTTATCCATATAGCCAAATTCTCTCACATTTACACACATATATAGCTATTTTATAACTATAATAGAAAGATTGTAAATCAAGGCCATTCAGTAATAGTAATTTTGAGCAGATAGTTTAATTGTAAATCTGCATATGCACATACCTATTAAGCAAGTCAAACTCAAATCCTTCCTGAGTTTGAATACTGAGGCAATGGATTCAAATGAGAGTAGTGAGATGTAGGTGAACTGATGCAGGTTGCATCTAAATTTAGAGAATAAGTATTAGGCTAGTCTATTGAAGGTGTGTGCAATCATAGGTCATATACTTCATCATGCCATTTCTAGCATCCTACATGAAAATCCTAAGTCTGACCATAGTCAGATGGGACTGTCTCTTTCAATGTCATTGTCCGGGCTGCTACATCTGGCATGCAACTTGTTGGCATGAACACATACCTTGTCCATACTTTAGTTTTAAGGGAGGTCCAGACATTCAAGTGGAAATTAAAATTTTTTTTTGAAAATTTTATCTGATCTATTCCTTATATAACAGACCTATTTTACTGCATGACTGCTGTTGTGCTTATGATCCTTATAAATCATTAGGATACCCAATTACCAAGTATCAACACAATAAACCTACACCAAATGCTAAATAAACACATTATATACCAGGCTATGAATGCAGTTCAATAAACTGTGACTAGAATAAATAGATAAATAAATAATAAATCAAATCTAAAATAAGTAAGTCAGGTGAAATAAAAGACATTTGGCTAAACGTAGACAAACAAAATCTGAAAAGTAAAGGTAATACTGAGGTTAAAGCTAAATGTGAAATGGTCAAGGAAATGTAAAAACTGATGACCATTATCCATTTGCATTATACCATAGGTTATATAAATATTGATTTGAATCACATAATTAATGATACTTAGATCTAAAAAAAATTGTCTAGTATGAAGTCAGAATATGTTGAGAGATATCAGTGATGCTAAGGTAGGAGAGATGGATGTTAGTTATGAGAGAGAATGTTCAAAAAGTCTAACATGTGGGGGGCCATCACCAAGGGTGATCACCTTCCACGAGTACATAATGAGAATTCTGTGACTATTAAATCATTATAAACTCTTGTTGAAAAATCCCAGTCACCGAGAATTGAAGTGTCTCAGGGTATAGAATCTATCATGACCATGCTAATTGGCCCAAATAATCATTAGTATGATGAATATATTATGAAGAGTATGGAAGCAAACATGTCAACAAAGGCTGCCATGAAGGATATGAAAAATGAAATGGAAAATATTGTTTGAAAACTGAGAAAATTTAATAATAAATAAGAAGAATGGAAGTAGAATGGGTGATAGGGTCACAAAGACTGATGTAGATAATATAAAAATTAGAAATAATAAATGAATGAGGGAGAATATGAATAGTATGCAAAAAAATTTGGAGAAAGAAATTAAAGATGTTGAGACTATGCTATCTCAGATTATGACATGATAGATTGTAGATTTTGATAATTTTCAGAAGAGTGGTGCTGACATAAAGCGAGCTATGGAGGAAGTCTGAAAAGAAATAGAAGAAAAGAATACAAGATGTAGGATAAATTTCAAGAAGTTCAAAGATAGCAACATGAGTCAACTTAATATCAAACACCTGTAAGTATGCTAGACTTATGAGGTTTTCAAAGGGGATATGGAAGGAAATCAAGAAAAATGTCAAATGATAAGGCCATAGAGACTCTAGAATAAGATCTGAAATGCTTAGATGAGATCATAAACCAAAGGCTTGGAATTACTGAACCCTAGCTATGCCAAGTGATACAAGTCATAAGGATGCAACAGACCATGATTAACCCAAATCCTTGGAATAACATAGAAAAAGTATCTGATGCTGATGTCCAAAGGTTGACACTGCCAACAAACTCCACAAAAATAGAATACAAAGGGGACAACATTAAAACAATCACCACAGCATTAGACAATGAGAAAGTTAAAGAAGCTATGCAGGAGGATATAAAGAAAATCTTACCTGGTATTCCTTATCATTGACATGACTGATACATTACTTGTGATCAATATTGTCTATATATTTGAAGTGGGGATGCAATCTTAGAGATATCCAATAGTAATGTTGGCTGCTTTCAATTTATCATGACTGGAACATTTATTATGATGTACTCTGGTGGTAACTTGAAGGATGAATTAGAAGATTCAGAAAGTTGTGAATGATTTTTAAAAAAACTACGGAGTGCACAGGCAGGTTGAACATGGTACTTCTAGTCAACCTATTCTATCTTCTTCTGGTTTTGTAACCATTGGAAATTGCTTTTTTTATCTGAGGAGGTGATGATGCAATTGTCATTTGCAATTTAGGTAAATGGCTGTAGGCTATTATCTTAAAAACTTAGCTGGTTCTATTTTTATAACCTAACAAGGTATTAATCATTCTTTTACTGCTGAAACTTTGTTTGAATTTGAGTTTTCTGCCTGTTGCACTTATCATGTACCTGAAGACAAAATAGAAGATCATTCCACCAATTTTATATTGAAAGGAACGATCCCAAAACATTCGTTTCTATATATAGACCATATCCATGAATAGTGTAGAAACAAACAAGGTACACAAACAACCTAGGAAAATTATTTTGAGCTTCCAAAGTTTTTTTATTAATGCAAGGCTGTGAACATAGTAGCAGCATTCAGAGAAGATTACTATTTGCTCAAAGAATTGCCACAAAAGTAAACTGTCTCATTAGAAAAGCCAACTTTTGAAGGACTAATGAAGTCGAGAGATTCAGTCATCTTATGTAGGTTATGGCATATGAAGTACCACCATAATCAAGAGGATGACCAAACAAAAAATTATCAGGTGATGATGGAGATGACCATACTGCCTATAAATAAGCAAGTAAATTCCCAGTTTTATAAATTGTGTTATAGTTATGAAGGTCCCTTCACATTTATTAAACACATGGATGATAGTGCTTAAAGGAAAAATCACACAATTACATAATTAGGGATGGATTTTATAGTTTATGACCTTGAAACATGGAAATAGATTTTCTAAAATTATTGAATCCCAATGTAATTTCCCAAAAAAGAAAAATAAATGTGTGTGTATATATATATATATATATTGTAACCTTCCCCCACTCCATATAATATAATAATGCCCACAACATGCTAAGAATATACTAACTATTCCGGATTTTCTTTACTTATTTATTTCCGGTCAATAATAATTAACATTAATAATAATTCCGGGTTCTCTAACTCAGTCTATCAACTATATTATTATGATTTAAATAAAACAATCACTAGCTCAGTATTTTATAAAATCTAGTCGTGTCTGTGAAATGAATCAACATAAACATCTTTTATTATTCCCATGAGACCTGGAGCAATGACAAAGGAACAAGACGAGAGATCATTGAGATACTATCCCAATGGCATAAGAACACTATCCTAAATAATTGACTAATAGCATTCCTACGACTTTTAAAACTTTTATCATATCTTAATATTTTTAAAACAAAATCTAGCTCACATAAAATAAATTAATTAAATAAAATAGAGTTAAATTAATCAAATCATATCAAATCAAATAGATAAATCAATAAGTAAATAAATAATTAAATCTCAGGTTCATAAATTGTAATTAAAACTGATTTCATATTGCCATAGTAAACTATGATAAGGGAATTTTATGTCATAATTCACTACGTAACGAATAACTAATTAATAAGAACAATGACAATAATAGAATAATATAATCTTCTTTTCTTTCTAGATGTATTAAATATTTTCGTGGTAACATTTATTAATCCGATAATCAAAAATTATGTGGTAACGTTCGCATATATTTTACTTAAATATTGTGGCAATTAACCCATGACCAATACCTGTTCTACTTATACTTCTTTCATTTTATTATGTAAATAAAACAAAATAAATTATTAAAATTTCTAATATTTATTATCCTGTGCAAAATCATAAACATGTTTAATTATAAACGTGCGTTGTGATTTCATGCATTTCATGTGTAGGAAAAACAACAACCAAGACACAAAGCTTACTAATAAAATTTTATAACATTTTATTAACATTATAACAAATAACACTTTGTACATTATTTACAGCGGATATCCCTATTTACTTATCACAAACTTTTATTTATACCCGTTGATGTCTTAACATTATTATTATCGAATTTTATTTTACCCTTTTACCATTAATAATTACAAAAGTATTTTACAATATTATTATTATTGGATACATGTTTTGAGCTTAGCTGAATACACAAAATTTCTATCCATTAAACTTTTCTATTGACATTATGTCCTTATAATTTCAAAATTATATTTCTATAAGATCTTTACTGTTATGTAAAATTATACAAAAATTACAAAATTATACTTATTCTTGTTAGTATGGAATCCTACAGAATTTAATCCTTATGATATTTTCATGTTCCTTTTATTATCAATCATAATATAATTACTGATAAAATTTTGATCCCATCCTTAACTTTATATAGCAATTAACATTATCCACACACTATGTACAAATACACATTTTTGTTATACATTTCTTTAACTCATTTTCCAAATAAACATGCAATCTCTTTTACTAAATCTCACGTACAATATTTTAAAATCTTATTATTGTTTTAAAACTTAATTCTAAGGTTTTTTTTTTTTTTTAAAATTATATCAGTTTAGCAATTGGTTTTAAAATTATATCATATGATTCTTCATCTTTTATAATACTTATACTTTCACTTTGGACTTATACAATTCTACTTTACTCTAGTAAATAACTATTCTTACATAACTACTATCTAACTTCCTTTCTATCTTATGTATCATTTCTATAAAATTATCTCCCTGACGATGTATTTTCATGAAATCAAGATAGCGAAGATATAGATGCGTTGGATCAAAATAAACAAGATATTATCCTTTATAAAACTTTGACAATCATGGCACAGTGAATTTAAGGACGCCATAGAGGAGTGACTTTTATCTGTCTATCTGCCTCTAGTATTGGAAGGATGCTAAAGCTATTTCTTCAGCTTCATCACATCAGAAAGTTTCAAAGATATGTAAAAACACTGTCCAGAATATATGTGCTCAGTTATAGGGCGAAGTTATCTATACTGAAGTCACACAAATAATTATGATCCACATATTTCATTCCTTATAGTTTAATAAAACATCCTCTTGGTTTCCTTTGACATCAGTACTCCCAAGTCACTATCTGATTGATTTCTTCAGATTCATCTCTTCATTACATCGACAAATTCTCTGTCTACCTTGCTAATAATAATAAAATTCATTTTTATTTAACTATACAGCTATTCTTAAGAAAATTCTTTACTATACTTCTCGTATATTTCTATCTCTACTGTTCTAAACTATTTGAATATTTTCAATATAAAACTCAAAAGAATCACATAATTAATATGCTACTTATTATTAATCATTTTTAGATTATTTATTGCATGCACATTTTAAAATTTTACTACTCTCTTAAATATATGTTTGATGTTGGATAAATGTGTACTTATAACTTTTAACATCTTTCATACTTCATTCATTAATAGATGACCTATAAAAAAAATATATTACATATTACCAATAATATTAAAATTACCAACGATCTCTATCCTCTGGATCGTATTTGTAAACTTCTCCATTCCAGGACTTCTAGTAGGTATTTAAAATTTTCCATACACACATTTTTATTTATACTAATATTTCTCTCATTCCATTAGCTCGTATATTTAAATATAATTATTATAAAATTTATGTTTATATGTTTCCCTAAGCTAATTCAAATTTTATACTTTAAATACAATAAAAAAAAATAATTAAAACTATATTTACGATACAGCTTTGTTGGACTCGCTTGGAAAATCGTTCATTGCAAAGCTAAATAAAAAAAATTATATTTTATTTTCTTCAGTCACTTAATGTTCTAATTTAAACTTTTAATTCTGTTTATTAATTCTTCTTGGACGATGATCCTTAATTTTCTTCATCTTTTTCCACTTATTCTTGAGATCTCCTTTACATAGTCTGCTAGCTTTTTCCCCCGCGCTTGGTTTTCCTCGATGCATCTTGTAATTTTATTTTAAAAATTCAATAAATTTTTCTTTATTTCCCTGGATCCATTTTCCTCATTTTAGTGATTAATTATATCTGTTTAAAATAATATTCTTTCCATTTAATATCTTTTCCTTTTTTCTATGATGAGATAAAAATGTTAGGTTCCTCTTAGTAAGTTCATATAGCACTTTATACAGGACTATGGCTTTTCTTCTATTTTTAATTTAGAAACTATATTTTTAAATAATGTTTTCCTTTAATATAACATACTTTTCTTCCTCATTCTTTTTCTATATACTTGAACGCTTATTATGATTTTTCTCATAGAGAAATATGACTTAGTTTTAAATACTTATAAAACAAATGTTCGTCATAAGATTCTCTCGATAGCAAATAGTTTCTTTCTTATATTTTCACACAGCTTTTCCTTTGTATTTTTCCAAGTTATAGGATTTAATTTCTGGTTGAGCACAAATAATACAAAACTTATACAATTTTCACTCATTTTTCTTTCAATAATTATTTCAATTATTATTCTTGGTATTTCCATTTTATTGTAGGCTGAATGGTCAAATTTGATTAAATCCACTGGTAAGATCACGTAGAAATTAGCAAATCATCTTTCTGGATACAAAATTATATTATCTGTTCAAGATTAACTTTAGAATAATTATTAATTTATAAATTTATATTACTTTTTTCAGCTTCGATGTTACAAGCAATTCAAAAAGGTTACCTTCCTCTTCAACTTTCACATTCCATCTCCCGCTTCTGTCTATCTTAGATTTTTTTCTTGCCAATTTAAATCCGTTGATTGGTCAATATTTGTTTTTAGCGCGAACAATATTAGTCATTCTATTTTGGATGATAAATTGTACTTTTTAAATAAATATTTATGACGTAATGTCTGGAATATTACTTTAACTTAATATTATTAAATTAAATCATAGTTTGATAAAATTATTATTTGATCTTTAAAATAATTATTAAGACAATCTATAATATTTTTAACTTTAATTTTTATGATAGATGACAATTATATCTAGTTTTAAATTCACAAACTTTATTATTATTTACCAAGTGTGTGTGTGCGTGAAAGCATGTAATATACGATCACGTGTCTATTCACTTTACAAAATAATCTTTTATTTATGTCTCGGTTTAAATTACCAAAACTAATGTACTTTCTAAAATTTTGAAAAATAAATTGAAACTTATAGGACCAAATATAATTCTCACCATCCCGAAGTTTATTAATAAAAAATATACCCTATTAATTTTGACTAATTATAATATTATCTTTCATTTATTTAAACTATTAATTCTGAAAATATTATATTCTAATCATTACTATAATTTTAACTATCTATAGCTGTGTTATTTTGTATGGCCAGCTTTCACAACCATAAGCAATGATATTAAAACTTTATTTAACTGTTTACTTTTTAAAATACTTTATTATACTGTTATCTGTTAGGTATTTTAGCTTAAAATTGTATTACAAATCTATTATTACTTTTATATCACTTAAATATAACTTAAAATTTAAAATTTTTTTCATAATTGACCTTTCTACCCTACCTATGATCTACAGACAAGGGCACATAACTTCCCCCTTCGAATAAAAAAATTTTAAATTAAATATTCAGTTTAATATCTACTTTATTTATTAACATTCTTTATCTTATTATTTGCTACAACCAAATTTCATCCTACCACCTAGTACAATAAAATACACTATTTGACACATGTGTAAATATAGCATTTAAACATTTTACCCAATTTTGGATTTTTACTACTTGTAAAATTTTCCTACTCTTCTGATGGGTATGGTATTAGGCTTCGTGCGTTATATGTTCCTTTTTCACCTTCTGGTGTAGATAGGACAAACGCATTTTCTCCTATTTTTCTCAAAATTTTGTATGGACCTTCATACAATTCCAGAAACTTTCTAAATTGGTTTCTTTGTAGGTTGCTATTGTTTGAAATCTTATATTTGTTCTGAAAAAAAAATAAGGTTATAATACATTATTAACTATACATTTTTTTTTTTTTTTTTTTTTAGGAATTATTTGTCTTAATTATTAGGTATTCTCTTTTTTCTAAATCTAAATTTTAATTCTTTCTCACCTTCCTTAAGCTTCACCTTAGCTTTTCCTATCTTCTTTTCTTTATTAAAATTATTCTCAAGAAAATCTGGGATAAATTTCTCGTGCTTTAGACATTTCAGTCTTACTTTTATCTTACCTAAATTTTTATTCTTATTAAATTTTCCTCTTATAAATTCACTATTAGGTATTAAGTTTCTAATTCCATTAAACAATATTTCTTTAGAAATATTAAATTGTAAATGAATATTTTTATCATTAAAACTACATTTAGATATCATCTCTTCTATTTTATTTTTAAATTTATTACTACTTTTATCGATAATTTTTGGTAACTCCTGTTCCAATAACTTTAAATACTTTTGCTCTGAATAATTTGGTCTTATCTTTGTAAATTTACCAAATCTTTTATCATCGCTATAATATTTTTTAAAACTATTAATTTGATCTATGTTTCTTTCACCAACTAATCTTTTATAGGATTTACTCACTTCTATCCTTTCATTAGTTAATTTAAAATATTCCTTGGGATTGTTCAGTATTCTTTTATATAATTCATTACTACTATTAACTATTTCAATAGATTTTTTATGAAACTTCTTTTCTTCATAAATCATTTCATTATTGATAATAGTTTTTTCAATAAATATTTTGATTTCTTTCCTGGCTAATTTAACATAAGGCTCATCTTTTCTTAACTCATTATCTACTATCTTAACAAGTGATACATCATTATATCTATCTTTATCTTCTAATTTAACAGAATCTAGATTTTCTACTGTCAAATCACCATATAAGTTAATATCTTTGTTAACTATCTCACTGAATTGTGGATTTTCTTCAGTTACAATCTCTACCATTTCTTTGTTATCTACCATATTTTCACTAATAGATTCTGGATTATTTTCTAAATCTGTATTAATTATTTCAACAGATTGACTAATAATCGTTTCATGAGATACTTCCTTACTTACACTCTTTCCTTCTACATTTTGTATCTCTAAATCTTTTAATTTTTCCATTACTTCTTTTTGAACTTCCTCTTTTATATCTCTCTTATTTTGTTTTGCTAAGTCACTAAATTTATCCACTAATTCTCTCTCCATTTCATCTTTCATTCTTATTTTACTTTGTATTATTTCTTCTTTGATTTCATATATTTCATTTTTAATATCCAATTGGTTATTATCCAACTCTTGTTTTAATTGGCTATTATTATTCTGACATTGTATAATAGAATCCTCTATTTGTTTGTTTATACCTTTTATAGTTATTTCACTAAATTCCATAAATTTAGTTTTTATCAACTCCTGGTTATTATAGTCTATCTTTTCTATCTCATCTTTTAAAGAACTAATAATTTTTTCATTATTATCTAATCTTGATTCTAACCCATTAAATTTATTATGGGTTTCCTCTTGAAAGTCTTCCATAGTTTTACAAGTACCATCCAGCTTTATATTCATACCATTTATACATGTTTTAATTTCATTATTATTTTTACTTATAGTTTCCTGGAGATATTCAAATTTCATATTACATTCTTCCCTATTTCTTTTATTATCTTCTTGCATTTCTTCTTTAATTCTGTTAATATTTTCTTTAATCTCTTCTTTAATCTCTTCTCTATTTCTGCTTATATTTTCACTAATAGATTCAAATTTTATATTATTATCTGCTTTAATCTCTTCTTTAATCTTTTCTCCATTTCTACCTATATTTTCGTTAATAGATTCAAATTTTATATTTATATCTTCTTTCATCTCTTCTCTATTTCTGCTTATCATTAGTGCTATTTGAGACAATAAAAAGCTATTGCTATCTCTTTCCTGTGTGAATATTCCTTCTTCCTTTATTTTTAATTCCCCAATCTTTTCATCTTCTTTTATTTCTTCCTTCATAATTGGTACCAGATCTGTAACTGTTTCTACTTTAATAGTATCTTCCATTTTACTTTCCTCCTCACAACTATGATCCACTACGGACTCAGATATTTCTTCTACTAAATCTTTATTTTGTTTATCCATTTTTCCTTTTATAATAATTTTCCTCAAAATTTTATCACAATAATATACTATTATTAATTTTTCATAAAATGTTCTCTTACCAGTTTCTCTATCTCCTTTAACCACTACCCACAACAAAATACAGCAATACCTTCTACCCTTTTTCCTTTATATTTATCTAACTACTTATAATAACAATAATAAATTAAATTATATGTGTCATATTATTATTTCCCACATGCATGATTCACAAACACTTTGCACAGATCATAACACTCTTAAATATATTTTTCAATAATATTTCCACAAATTTAAATGGTCATATTAATTATTAATAATTGTTAGCCACATATGCATATTTTAAATTTTATTTGTCAAACGAACCACCACAATATAATACGTTTTTCTACATGATCAGATTATCTACCACGCGAAATTATAATTATCCCAACAATAAATATTATTTTTATAATTAAATCTGAAACTATCTATTTTTTATAAAATATGTCTGTTGACAATCTCTGATTTTACATATTTAAATTCAAATATTAAACTATATATTCCCACTACACATCGTACAATACGTTGGAAAAACAAATTTATATTCTTTCGATTGCAGTCCCTACTGCACATCGGGCCACGCGTTGCTGGCGCCAAATTCTCCTCCGTCTGTAACCTTCCCCCCGCTCCATATAATATAATAATACCCACAACATGCTAAGAATATACTAACTATTCCGGATTTTCTTTACTTATTTATTTCCGGTCAATAATAATTAACATTAATAATAATTCCGGGTTCTCTAACTCAGTCTATCAAATATATTATTATGATTTAAATAAAACAATCACTAGCTCAGTATTTTATAAAATCTAGTCGTGTCTGTGAAATGAATCAACATAAACATCTTTTATTATTCCCATGAGACCTGGAGCAATGACAAAGGAACAAGACGAGAGATCATTGAGATACTATCCCAATGGCATAAGAACACTATCCTAAATAATTGACTAATAGCATTCCTACGACTTTTAAAACTTTTATCATATCTTAATATTTTTAAAACAAAATCTAGCTCACATAAAATAAATTAATTAAATAAAATAGAGTTAAATTAATCAAATCATATCAAATCAAATAGATAAATCAATAAGTAAATAAATAATTAAATCTCAGGTTCATAAATTGTAATTAAAACTGATTTCATATTGCCATAGTAAACTATGATAAGGGAATTTTATGTCATAATTCACTACGTAACGAATAACTAATTAATAAGAACAATGACAATAATAGAATAATATAATCTTCTTTTCTTTCTAGATGTATTAAATATTTTCGTGGTAACATTTATTAATCCGATAATCAAAAGTTATGTGGTAACGTTCGCATATATTTTACTTAAATATTGTGGCAATTAACCCATGACCAATACCTGTTCTACTTATACTTCTTTCATTTTATTATGTAAATAAAACAAAATAAATTATTAAAATTTCTAATATTTATTATCCTGTGCAAAATCATAAACATGTTTAATTATAAACGTGCGTTGTGATTTCATGCATTTCATGTGTAGGAAAAACAACAACCAAGACACAAAGCTTACTAATAAAATTTTATAACATTTTATTAACATTATAACAAATAACACTTTGTACATTATTTACAGCTGATATCCCTATTTACTTATCACAAAACTTTTATTTATACCCGTTGATGTCTTAACATTATTATTATCGAATTTTATTTTACCCTTTTACCATTAATAATTACAAAAGTATTTTACAATATTATTATTATTGGATACATGTTTTGAGCTTAGCTGAATACACAAAATTTCTATCCATTAAACTTTTCTATTGACATTATGTCCTTATAATTTCAAAATTATATTTCTATAAGATCTTTACTGTTATGTAAAATTATACAAAAATTACAAAATTATACTTATTCTTGTTAGTATGGAATCCTACAGAATTTAATCCTTATGATATTTTCATGTTCCTTTTATTATCAATCATAATATAATTACTGATAAAATTTTGATCCCATCCTTAACTTTATATAGCAATTAACATTATCCACACACTATGTACAAATACACATTTTTGTTATACATTTCTTTAACTCATTTTCCAAATAAACATGCAATCTCTTTTACTAAATCTCACGTACAATATTTTAAAATCTTATTATTGTTTTAAAACTTAATTCTAAGGTTTTTTTTTTTCTTTTAAAATTATATCAGTTTAGCAATTGGTTTTAAAATTATATCATATGATTCTTCATCTTTTATAATACTTATACTTTCACTTTGGACTTATACAATTCTACTTTACTCTAGTAAATAACTATTCTTACATAACTACTATCTAACTTCCTTTCTATCTTATGTATCATTTCTATAAAATTATCTCCCTGACGATGTATTTTCATGAAATCAAGATAGCGAAGATATAGATGCGTTGGATCAAAATAAACAAGATATTATCCTTTATAAAACTTTGACAATCATGGCACAGTGAATTTAAGGACGCCATAGAGGAGTGACTTTTATCTGTCTATCTGCCTCTAGTATTGGAAGGATGCTAAAGCTATTTCTTCAGCTTCATCACATCAGAAAGTTTCAAAGATATGTAAAAACACTGTCCAGAATATATGTGCTCAGTTATAGGGCGAAGTTATCTATACTGAAGTCACACAAATAATTATGATCCACATATTTCATTCCTTATAGTTTAATAAAACATCCTCTTGGTTTCCTTTGACATCAGTACTCCCAAGTCACTATCTGATTGATTTCTTCAGATTCATCTCTTCATTACATCGACAAATTCTCTGTCTACCTTGCTAATAATAATAAAATTCATTTTTATTTAACTATACAGCTATTCTTAAGAAAATTCTTTACTATACTTCTCGTATATTTCTATCTCTACTGTTCTAAACTATTTGAATATTTTCAATATAAAACTCAAAAGAATCACATAATTAATATGCTACTTATTATTAATCATTTTTAGATTATTTATTGCATGCACATTTTAAAATTTTACTACTCTCTTAAATATATGTTTGATGTTGGATAAATGTGTACTTATAACTTTTAACATCTTTCATACTTCATTCATTAATAGATGACCTATAAAAAAAATATATTACATATTACCAATAATATTAAAATTACCAACGATCTCTATCCTCTGGATCGTATTTGTAAACTTCTCCATTCCAGGACTTCTAGTAGGTATTTAAAATTTTCCATACACACATTTTTATTTATACTAATATTTCTCTCATTCCATTAGCTCGTATATTTAAATATAATTATTATAAAATTTATGTTTATATGTTTCCCTAAGCTAATTCAAATTTTATACTTTAAATACAATAAAAAAAATAATTAAAACTATATTTACGATACAGCTTTGTTGGACTCGCTTGGAAAATCGTTCATTGCAAAGCTAAATAAAAAAAATTATATTTTATTTTCTTCAGTCACTTAATGTTCTAATTTAAACTTTTAATTCTGTTTATTAATTCTTCTTGGACGATGATCCTTAATTTTCTTCATCTTTTTCCACTTATTCTTGAGATCTCCTTTACATAGTCTGCTAGCTTTTTCCCCCGCGCGCTTGGTTTTCCTCGATGCATCTTGTAATTTTATTTTAAAAATTCAATAAATTTTTCTTTATTTCCCTGGATCCATTTTCCTCATTTTAGTGATTAATTATATCTGTTTAA
Source organism: Epiperipatus broadwayi (assembly GCA_028023455.1). Classification (NCBI taxonomy): domain Eukaryota; kingdom Metazoa; phylum Onychophora; class Udeonychophora; order Euonychophora; family Peripatidae; genus Epiperipatus; species Epiperipatus broadwayi. The sequence continues at coordinate 98,659 of JAQFVV010013032.1, read as the reverse complement.
AATAATATTCTTTCCATTCAATATCTTTTCCTTTTTTCTATGATGAGATAAAAATGTTAGGTTCCTCTTAGTAAGTTCATATAGCACTTTATACAGGACTATGGCTTTTCTTCTATTTTTAATTTAGAAACTATATTTTAAATAATGTTTTTCCTTTAATATAACATACTTTTCTTCCTCATTCTTTTTCTATATACTTGAACGCTTATTATGATTTTTCTCATAGAGAAATATGACTTAGTTTTAAATACTTATAAAACAAATGTTCGTCATAAGATTCTCTCGATAGCAAATAGTTTCTTTCTTATATTTTCACACAGCTTTTCCTTTGTATTTTTCCAAGTTATAGGATTTAATTTCTGGCTGAGCACAAATAATACAAAACTTATACAATTTTCACTCATTTTTCTTTCAATAATTATTTCAATTATTATTCTTGGTATTTCCATTTTATTGTAGGCTGAATGGTCAAATTTGATTAAATCCACTGGTAAGATCACGTAGAAATTAGCAAATCATCTTTCTGGATACAAAATTATTTTATCTGTTCAAGACTAACTTTAGAATAATTATTAATTTATAAATTTAAATTATTTTTTTCAGCTTCGATGTTACAAGCAATTCAAAAAAGTTACCTTCCTCTTCAACTTTCACATTCCATCTCCCGCTTCTGTCTATCTTAGATTTTTTTCTTGCCAATTTAAATCCGTTGATTGGTCAATATTTGTTTTTAGCGCGAACAATATTAGTCATTCTATTTTGGATGATAAATTGTACTTTTTAAATAAATATTTATGACGTAATGTCTGGAATATTACTTTAACTTAATATTATTAAATTTAATCATAGTTTGATAAAATTATTATTTGATCTTTAAAATAATTATTAAGACAATCTATAATATTTTAAACTTTAATTTTTCATGATAGATGACAATTATATCTAGTTTTAAATTCACAAACTTTATTATTATTTACCAAGTGTGTGTGTGCGTGAAAGCATGTAATATACGATCACGTGTCTATTCACTTTACAAAATAATCTTTTATTTATGTCTCGGTTTAAATTACCAAAACTAATGTACTTTCTAAATTTTGAAAAATAAATTGAAACTTATAGGACCAAATATAATTCTCACCATCCCGAAGTTTATTAATAAAAAATATACCCTATTAATTTTGACTAATTATAATATTATCTTTCATTTATTTAAACTATTAATTCTGAAAATATTATATTCTAATCATTACTATAATTTTAACTATCTATAGCTGTGTTATTTTGTATGGCCAGCTTTCACAACCATATGCAATGATATTAAAACTTTATTTAACTGTTTACTTTTTAAAATACTTTATTATACTGTTATCTGTTAGGTATTTTAGCTTAAAATTGTATTACAAATCTATTATTACTTTTATATCACTTAAATATAACCTAAAATTTAAAATTTTTTTCATAATTGACCTTTCTACCCTACCTATGATCTACAGACAAGGGCACAATATATATATATATATATATATAAGATAATTGACCTGACACAGACACTGAAAAAGAACATCTAAAATCATCTATGATGTGCAAGAATGTACCCATATGTGTATTGAGATGTAAGATATGACTGGTTAATCACACATGGGTTATAAGTCAACTATATGACTCAATAATGCCATGAGATATCAACACTATTTGAAAAATATGTATCCACAGTTCTACACTGTGATAAGCAAAAAACTTACATACAACTAGTTAAAAAAGTAAAATAGAGAAGTAAAAATGACAAGAAAAGTCTGCATAAGTTTCAAGTAGAGTGCTCATAAAAACTCATCATGTAAGCAAACCCTGTGATAACCAATACAATAAAATTTACTTGCAATTTGAAGTTCCATATTTCATAGTGAAGCAGAATGGCTCTAATGCTTTTTGGGTGGATGTGAAAAGGAAATTATAGGCTCATACATGGCAGGATACTAAAATGGTATCTGGGTCAATAAATATAAAATATGATTGTCACTCTCACCAAAAACACTGTACAAAAAGTTAAAAGGCTAGATGACAAAGAAAGGGATAGGAGAATAAGTGAGAGGGCATTGAACAGAGGGATACATAATTAGGGTAGTGATGCTTTTATTATTACATTTATGAGGGCATATTTCAGAATGTGTATTGAGATATCTTAAAACCTACCAAAACTTTTTTTTGAGTCAATCTACATATCTTAATGGATATTCTAGTTTACATAATCCCAAAATCCAATAAGACTTGAAAAAAAGCAGGAGAGATATTACTAGATGGACATATATATCATTTATGATAGATACTTGGGTGGTTTGGTCCAAATCATAAAGTCAAAAGAAAAAAGAGACAAAATATCTTATGTCAAATTCCCACTTAGAATAGTGCTAAATAGTGATAGAGAAGAATGTCAGAAAAAATACTCAGAATTGTAAGATTAGAGAGAAAAGCCTGGAGAGGGGAATAAGTTTCATAACCTTTTATAAATGGTAAAAGAAGTAGTTTGCATGATAATGAACCCACTTATGCACTTATTAAGGGTCAAAATTTTTGGTCATTGAGATAAAATTGTAATCTTGTAAGGGAAGGGTCATTGTGATGATAGCTTAAAATTGCATCCACATCAACCTCACCCATCTGAGATAATTAATTATGCTTAGTCAAGATTTATATCTGGGTAAATCAATAGGTTTTTTAGCATACTATTTAGAAAACTTAATAAGTAGACACACACATATATATATATGTACATAGGTATAATATATTAATGTTATAAGATAATTAAATAATAAGTCATGAATTATTGGATCTCACACCTATAAGTAAAATTAAACACAACACAATTTAGTACAAACATATATATGCATGATAACATGCATTATATGTTTAATTTTTTGTACAACATAATAAATTTAAAGCAATGACTTAAGGAATGACAAGCTAACTATAGTAATGAACAAAGGTCAAATACTGTACCTAGCAACCAAATGTGAGAAAGAAATAGTAATGTGTAACTTGTTTTTTTGAATCGATTATCAAGATTCATTTATAAATACAACAATAGACACAGATCGCAAATGTAAAGGAAATGAAACACCTCATGTATCAGAAAATGGATATGATGCCAGCTATATAAAAAAATGAAATAACAACCTTTCTTGTTCAAAATAATATGCTAGCTGAAGAAATCCAACTCCAAGAAACAAGGACTTCAAATACCATAAAAAATGGATGTTTTCATATGAAATATTTTAGATTACATAATTTTTTTTAGATGAGATTTAAAAATGCAAAAAGAAATATTTTTAATATAGATCAGGCAAGTGAATAAATTCAAAAAGATCATATAAATCTAAAGAAAAGCATTTCAAACTTATAAAAGAAGAAAAAAGTATTTGAAATAGAACATTTGATTAACTAAAAAGCTAGGAAAGAAATATATGCAAAATAAATCAATAGTATTCATTATTCAAAGTTTAGATTTATTATTAAGAAAAGCTTGTCTTAAATAAAGTTAGTTTTTGGCTCATATGTGTGTGTGCATACATGTGTGTACTTGTTGACCTTTAAGTTGTTAAACCTATTCATTAAAATATTTAATTTATTTATTAAATTTTAAAAGGAAAGTGTATAATAAACTTGGCAAATAAAAGGTTAAATTTATTATTTTAAACTTTTGATATAAAGGAAATTAAGCTGAAGTAAAAATATTATTTGTTTTAAAATATAAGAATAATTAAATCATTATATTTATTTTATTATTAAAAACTTTATTCCTAGTTAATTAGTTAAACTTTTATTCACCTTGAAATTGAATGCAGACACTTGACATCTATTTTTAGAAGAATGTAAAAAAGTTACATAATTACTTATGAGATTATGTAAGAAATTAAGGCTGTTCTTAAAATTGTCAGTTAATTTGGGGGCATCAATCTTTGTTTACACATGCCATAGGGTTCCCTATAAAAAGGGAAAAAACTAAAACAAAAGGGCTGCTGATCTTCTTTCTGTCACTGCTCTGATTAAATTTAAATAGTATAATTTTTTCTAAATGTTAAAGTGTATTTCTTTAAAGTCATTAACCTCTGATGAATGGCTAGACAGAAATTAAGGTACCAGTTTTCATGCTTTATTTAACTAAAACTTTCTAATTCCACTAACATTATGTGCCAAGATAATACTCATTGTTTTTTAATGAATTTTTGACAATTAAAAGTATTATTCTAATCTAAATTTGAACAAGTGAAAATGTTTTTATTAACTAGAAAGGCCATGTGGAACATTATATGAAATCATTTTATGATAATAAATATTTTTTGGGAGAGGGGGGGGACTACAAATTTCAAATTACTTCCCTGTAATTAGCATGTACTTAACTCTACATAACGATCTTTAAATTTCTTTTATTATTGAGTCTCTATTCAATAAGTATAATATTTTCTTTCATCTTCATGTGGCCATAATATTTTTAACTTTATTATCTTGTTTTATACAATTATATATTTAAATATGCCAAGAATTCCTCAAATTTACCAGTAAGTCATTTTTCTTTTATTTTCTCTCTCTCTACTTTATGGGGTGACTAGATTAATTTTAATTAAAACAAGTCTTGTTATTTTATCTTAGCAAATGCTTGCGAATTTGGGGAAAACAAATTCATTATCTCATGATGTTATTGTAGAAAAACAGAGTAGAAATCTGTTGTTCTATGAAGTGTTTTTTATTTTCTTTAAATAATAAGCGCTAACCTTAAAAACTTTATGAAATCAAAATCTGTTTATTATGAAATAAATAACCACCACCCTATTTGTATATGATTAAATTATATTTAGTATAATATAAAAAAACTTATAAACGAATTCTCATATTTATTTAACATGGGAAGTTTATAGATAAATTAAAGTAAAGGGGAAGAGGAGTCTCTATTCCAATGATTATGCATTTTAGTAATAAGTTCAACTAAGCCATTACTGTTTAGTATTTAAATCATACTATTACAATGGACATTCTCAATATATATAGGTTATCAGTTATTTGTCCTTAGTTTTTAAATTATTATATGTCTTTTGTTCCAAGTGTTGTATGCAAACAGGCCTCTTTGTTCAAAGACACATATATGTGTTTTTATGCTTCATTCCCCAAGACTTTTGATAATCTGGATCTTATATATTTATTCCAAGTCCAAGACCATGGTTGGCAATTCCCTTTGGGACTTATTCATCATATGAACTATTGACATAGGGTTACTCTGGAAAGATTTGGCCTATTGTTATTAATAGACGACTCCCTCATTCTGTGAACCAAATCTGCCAAAGTAGCAAAAAGAATTCGGTCACCATTCTTTGTTCTTAAATTTGGAAGCACATTTTTTGGATCTGCGATTAGATCATCTAATTCCATCACCATGCATACACCACACTCTTAAAGTTCTCTCTTAGGAATGACCATAAACCATAGCGTAATGTTATGATTCTAGATTTTTTTATTATATTTATAAATATTTTCATATGCATGTCTTTCTGCGATACAATTATATAGGTGATAACAAAGTATCCCACACATCTTTTTCCCTCAGTATAAACTGAGAGCAGTTTATTTATTCCTGTAAAGTATATTTTTATAATAAAATTAATCATTCTAAATATTTGGTCAAGTGCTATATTTTGTTTTTTTTTGGGGTGCATTGGCATCTCACAAAGATATTTCTCATAGTGCTAAATTGTGTTCATTAGCATACTTATTAATTATTGGCACATGAGCTAGCTGCAATAAAATAAAATAATAATTGAAGTTGCTATTTTTCAAGTTGTAAACAAATCTCATCTGATATACCTAGATGACTATATAAAATATAAATCAGATTATGTATATTTAAAGAGGCCAATGATGATTAATGAAGTAATAAAACAAGTATTTATGCATACTTTTTTAAGTTAATAAATTTTATATATATATCATAAACTTGCACAATCATTGTTTGTTTTATTGAAAATATTAATATTTTAGTTATTAAATTATGCTCACCATGATTAGATGATCTCCCACTAATCCTCTCTCTATATAATTAATGTGAAAGGTCATGACCTTTATAATTAATGTGAAAGGTCATGACCTTTAAATGGGTCAAACTATTTTTTACTAAAATACTCAATTATATAATTTCAAATTAAGAGTTTTTTTGTGTCTCTGGTTTGCGATTTCAGCAGAGAGAGATAAATTAGATTGGTATCACTGGGATTGTTGCTCATAAGTTGGTAGATCTGGAAAATAGGCAAATAGGACCAATTTCATGAGTGTTCCTGACTTATGTATCTTGCACATAATTGGACTTGAGGTACTTTAGCCTAGATGCTAGATCTTGTTATATGAACAAACAAAACTGACTGGTACAGGTTTTTTCCCCAGGTTTGGTGCATCAACATAGGGCTTCGAATAAAAATTCACATACTGAGTGACAGTAATAGATTTTAGTATATATATAATGTTGTTGTTTTTATTAATAATAATGAATATATGTGTAATTTTTTTCCTTGGTTTGTATAACCAGTTCAGATTTTTTGAATATTATACACACTCTGTACAAATCATTATTAGTATATATATATATATATTATAACGATCGAAATGCAAGTGAAGATCGAATCTAACCGCAAAACGATATCTGCAACTACCCGGGTGCCATCTAGGCATTTGAGCCTAGAAAAATTTATAAAGTAGGCAGATATGCGCTGTTAAGATTCCACTTTATTTAAATATTCCGATCGTTAGCCCAAGTCACTAGCTCAGTGGAGTAGCAGAGATAATAAAATATAAATTTTATATCTTAAATATAAAAGAATAAAAGCCACTGCCAGAAATTAACACATAAAAATATTTATTTACGCACATATAAAATAATATTTAAATTTTGAGGAATAAATTTAACGTTTATATTTTTATATTGATCATTAATTCTAAATTTAAGTAGATTGCAAATAATGAGTTTACTCTTTATTTAGAGGGTCGAGTATAAATAGACTACATAGGTCTGCATTTGAAAAGAAAATATTCTTCCCTGATTTAACCTTAGGCAACAAATTTCGCAACCAAACTGGCGCCAATCCATCTGATACATTCATGTATTCAATGTAGCATGATATGACAACACAAAATACTATATTGTCAGGAATGTACATCTGAACAATAAGTAGAAATAGAGAAGACATTGACTCTCCACCAACAGGAATGTAACATCTGTTGGCAAGTAGAACAATAAACAAAAAACTCCATAGGAATGGACTGCGGTCTTCTGCCGACTTACAAACCCATCCATAGGCAAACAGAGGGTGTGTGGCATATATCTATAATCCTGCCTGTAGTGGACCTCATACTACATCTATTAATTACACAAATACATCCAATCCATTGAGCCAATTCAACCACGAAACGAATAACCTAAGATTACCCTCCCTTAATATAACTTTACAAAACTATATAGCCATTCACGCCCAACTTAAATTTAACATTTTAGATACGTTCGAACAAATGCATTTTATAAAATTTGTTTTAAAATGTTGAGTACAGATCAGCTGCACAGATTCCATGGTCAAAAACATTCCAAATTCAACACAACCAATCAAAATACAAAATCATCGATAAACGTCACTTGCATAGGGAATATACAAATCCCATTAGCATTCATCGTAAGATGCTTGCAGTGATATCGTTGACATATATTCTAATCGAATGTGAGAACCACAACATTATCAACCGCTAACGAATCTATGCAACGTCTAAACCCAACCTAAATTTCATCATTTAAAATTTAAACAATAAACAATTTATACAATAAAAAAGAAAAAAAAATGGAAATGATTTTTAGCAAAACTCAACTATATAAATCTAAACAATCAATTATTAATTTGAAAATCAAATAAGAGTTCATTTTAAAATTTAAATTAGCTGAATCTTTAAAAAAAAATCACTGACGAAAGTTCTTAATTACTTTTTTTGGTTGTTGTTAATTTGTAAAGTTCATAGCTCACGGTAGAAGAGTCCAGGTTTCTGCTTTTAATTCCCTCCATTGGAAGATAATGTTCTGGAGATGGCAATAGCTGGTTCAAGGTATCACAGTCTTTTCCTTTTTCTTTTTTTTAAATAGAGAGTGTGGTATGTGCGTCATACCACAACTCTCAAACACACAACGCTGGAACTGTCCGAAAAAAACTATATTTCCCTTTTTATATTATCCACATGGATTCAATCAACAAAACGTCACTAATCCATCACTTTCGTTAGGGTCCGAGCCAAGGCCTAGTGCTTCCATTGGTCAAGCTAATTTCTCTTTCTTCTCTTATCTAACTTTTCATCTGACTTTTTAATTAAACAGCTTTTAGATAATTAATAAACAATCATTTCCATTTACAGATTACAGGAATTAATTAATACCTGTTTTTATTTTAACTTACGTTATTTTTTTATTAAAATATTTTTATATTTCAATCTTGTATTTTTTTATTTAAAAAAATACGTTCAAATACTTTTTTTTCTTGTTTATGAAAAAAATATTTTTAAAGTTTAGCATCCGTGCGAATATATATATGTTTAACAAACATTTTAATTTTAGTGTTTAGTTTTTTCCTTTTATTTGCGAACTTTTAAGTTTTTATTTTAAATAAATGTAAAGACATATTTATATATCATTACAATATATATATATTGTGCCAGGCATTATCAAATGACCTTGCTCAAAATCTGCTGTAAAGAATATTACAGCAGATACATATATAGATTTGTACATATCAGGCACAACAAATATAAATGTGCTATATTAATAATGGAAGTTAGGTCTGATCATTAAAATACCCACACACACAAATTTAAAGTAATATGAAATTGACATACAAAATATTGTATAATAAAATCATGTGTTTTTTTGTTTTTCCTTTTTGTATATTTTTTATGATATGTCATTATATGTATTTGCTTTTTTATTTTCTAACATACTTGTATGTATTTTTTAATTACTTTTCTAAAGATTGTAATTTTATTCCATAAGCAAAAAAAATGTTAATTGCTTTTGCAAAAATCTGATCAAAAGCAAAAGGTTTGATAATGCTATAATAAGACTGTTATCTTTTTAAAAAAATTTTTTTGAATTGATTTTTAAGGAAATGGTCTGGGCTATTCAAGATGGAAACCATTATGTCAAACTTAAAATGTAGAATTTAATCGAAAAAATATTAAAGAATGTTTATAATCTAAGTGATAAGCTAAATTAAAAAAATTGGCTGATTCATTATTCTCAGAGGGATATCTGAATTGGTTTTTATTAGTGGGATTGATAGTGCTGTGGTATTCATTCTTTTTTTGGCAGTTGTTCTGGGTAAGTTTCACTACTTTGGCTCCAGAATTGGTAAATCATCTAGCCACTTGGAGATTAATTTATGGACTAGACTACAGCAAATATTTTCTAAGAAGAAATCCATTGTACAGTTTTTCTAAGAACTAATGATTTCTTAAGATTTAATGAACCAGTCAAGATAGCAAATGGACATTTAATAAAAATTATTATCGTATACAAACAGAGGAAAATATGAAGCAATCTACCAGAGAGTCCAGTAAAATGACAGTGGGGTAAACAACCAGCCAGTGCACCATCCTTTCTTTGTCCCAAGCAACCAACATGTGACCATGCCAGTTCCAGCCCACTCAGAGCCCAGAGGAGAAGAATGAAGATGCAGACATAAGTTTATTTTAAGATATTTTATTAATATTGAAATAATTAACTTTGATATTTCCGATTAAATATATTGTTATTTTTTTTTTATTATTATTATTAATCTTTTAAAAAAGAGAGAGTTGTTTCTTGCATATGTATATTGAATTTACAGTTATTACAGGCATAAATGATAAACCTTTTACTTAAATCTTTTGAGTCAATTTTTCTATTTCAAATTCTAGTATTTTCAACAAACGTTGCAATGAGATTTTTTTTTTGTTGCTATTCATTTTCCTCTTGCTGTTACTCCTGAAATTCGTCATAATAAATATACATGTATATATATGCGTACATATGCTTATAATATTCGGTAAATACAATATCTCATGTTGAATATCTAAAAATGTATTTAGCCGTATATCTTTTTTTAAGTTATTTTTTTTGTCACTGCTGCACCTCATGATGCATGTAAGAAGGGATCTATTATAGATTCCCTGTAAGCAAGTCTTTTAATCACTTTGTATTTAAAATAGTGTTTAATTGTGCTGCACGTATATACATGTATAGGAATTTATTTATGGCAAAAAAGAAATAGATACAGTATATCATGTTGCGTACTATATAGTATCTGAACTAACGCAACCTTATTGACATGTTGAAAAATATAAAATTAGTGAAATATTTAATAATGCAGATATACGTATGCATAGTTCTTTTTATTGTTATATTTTATATCAATAAAAAGGTGTTAAAGTCATCAGTAAAAGCGTATGCCTCTATGACTGAAAATCTCATATCTGTTTATCAAATCACACAAAGTGTAACTTATTTCTACAGGGTAAAAAGCTCAGACCACTTTTATTACTTATAAACATTGTAAATAGCTTTAGGGATTTATTATTTTTCTTATTTTAAATTGTATTTTATCTAATAATTAATTATTTAGTATTTTTGTTATTATATCATCATTAGTATGAAATGGTGGTGGGTATTTGGGATTAAATAAATATTTAATCATACTATTAAACTTATTTCGTTTTCGTATTGTTATTTATATTGATAAAAATATATTCTTTCCTTATCAACCACGTACATGTAATAATCATTTAACTTACCCATTTGAAGACCCTAGATGTAGAGTGACTGAGCTAGCCACAAGGGATATTGCTCTATCGGGGTGTTAAATCTTATTCTTATGCTCTGTTGAACATATGGCATTGCACATCCTTCTAGGAGGGAAGGAAAGAAAAAAAAATCATTTTTTTTGTTTTGTTTTGTTTTCTAGAAGTGGCATGCAAAGGTCTATTTTGTAAACAGATTTTTCAAAGGTGTGTACTTACCATTGTTCTAAATGTTCGGGCATTCAGATAAGATATCAACTAAAGGGTGTTTTTGACTGGAAGAGTCTGGTCAATTCACTCTTTCTGTCAGTTTGGCTGGAAGTACCAATATATATATAAGTACAGACAATTGGCTAAATTGGTATCCATTCTTTTTTCTGTTAAATCTTGTTCACTTCATGCTCAGTGCAAGATTAGGATTAGGAAATCTGCAGGGGAGTTTGGCCCGGTACAGTAAAACTGGCCCCACATTGGTAAAATGAGTGAAATGCCAGAATCTACAATAGGAATGCAGCTAAAAAAAATGAAAGCTTACAGAAAGAAGAGGTCCAAGTAACAAAGATATTCTCATCATTATGGGATGAATACAAAGAGAATATGATAAACTTACTATTCAGATTTGAATCTATAAACATAGGCAGACAGAAAACCACAGTACAGGAGGATAAAGCTTGTGAAGTCAGTGAAGCAAATAAAAAAAAACAAAGAAGAAAAAACTATGGAAGAAATGAAAGAGAAAGCAAAGGAATTTCAAACTGAAGAAAATATTTTCTCAGGGGTGCTTGATGATGAAGTGAATGAAAAAGACCAAGAAGAAGATGATGAAATGAACAAAAAACACAAAGAAAAGACCATGGATGTGAAAAAAAAAGTAAAAAAATTTCAAACTGAAGAAACTACTGTCTCACGGATGGTTGATAGTCAGATCTTGAGGCTATAAATTTTTTTACTTTCAGCACTGATTAAAAGGATCTTAGGTGATAACTCTGAACAGTTGGGAATAAAATTAGAAGTTACTATTGCCACTTTCAAAAATTTGAACAACATCCTTGTTAAAGCTGTTAGAGGTAACTTTAGTTATTTGCTTAATAGCAACAGTTTTTCTAACTTAAAAACCAAATTTGAAGACCTGCTCCAAACCCAATATCTTCGAGAGCTCTATTGACAGTTTTATTAAAATCATTCAGCACAGGATAAGGGGGCAAAATCAAGTTACTACCATAGAAGACATGACTCATTTCCTTACATCAATCTACCATGGACATTCTGACCCAGAGCCACTCAAAAAGGCAAGGAGACCTGACATACCTTCAGATCAAGGAAAAGACTTAGGAATGTAGATAGAACTGAATGGGCAATAACTTACATATAGAATAAATGAAGTCTGGTTAATGAAAATCACTAAAGAGTTTGAGACCACAATCAAAAGAAAAAAAGAAGGGGGGAGAGATTGTAATATAGTTTAGATTTTTATTATATGCAGGGTAGAATAATAAATAAAATGGATAAGGATAGATTGAGTTATGGGAACAAAAATAAATAAATAAATAATGGAACAGATGATTATCATATATAATGATAATTAAAATAAAATTGATTTTCGTAACATTTATACTGTATATATATTTTTCAGCTCTTGTAAAATGTTAGCAGGGAAAATTAAGAATAAGGTGATAGTCAGTCAGATTTTTTTATGGATACACATCCTCACTTTAAGCCTGGTTGTTCTTTTGTTACTGAAGCATTAATAAAAGATTTATTTTTTAAAATGTTTTTTTTTGTTTGTTCATTATAAGTCCAGGAAAATGAAGCAGTCGATCTGATACATAGATAGAGCTTCACAGCCCACTCAGAATCTCTTACCAATAAACCATATTCAAACTCCATCCTTACACATATATACATATTTATTAATACATATTTTTTTCTTCTTGCTTAACTTTTAAAATAACTGACATATATATATAGATATCTTAATGTATCTACTTTTAATAAAAAATGTTTGATTTTATTTTAATTTGTATACATGTGTAATGGATGTGTACATATTATAGGTGAGGGAAAATTATTTTTAAAACCTATATAAAGAAAAGATCTGTTATATTAAGGTATGTTTTAAAAATTATATGTATAATTTGTTATTTTTTAGTAATGGCGGTCATAAAAACTGACACAATCTTGTAAAAATATTCTCGAATGTAATTAAGACTATTTACTGGAAACCCATTAGTCCATCTAAAACATATGATAATTTTATAGAATAATGTAAAAATCCATTAGTGGAAATTTTATCCACTTCCAAATTTGTACCAGATTTCTTGAATTCACATTGTTTGTTCTTCTTTAACTTTCCTAATTTATTATATAATAAACAAATCTTTAATTCCAACTCACAAACTGAGACAACCTATTGTAAAACATATTCCCTATAATATTAAATTCAACTCAGATACGTTTATAAAAAGTATTATATTAATTTTTTCAGGTTATGAAGAGAACGAAAGTTCTTTCAAAAATAAATTGCTATTTATTTATTCTAAAATATTCAATTTCGGCAACATAAAAGCTATAATATAAACAAAAAGATCGACTTTTATTATAGAAGTAAATATTTCTTTTTACTACACTTCAATATTTTTACAAAATCTTCGATATTTTTCAAAATAATTTTGTTTTTTAGTTTATTTTTTAAAAATTATTTTTAATTTGTCAAATTATCCTTTTTTTATTATTAAATCACATTCAAAATGAAAATCTCAGCGTTTATCTTTATTTTCTTTGATCACGTTTCTTTGTTTTTTCCACCAATCAAATGTCTTTGTCACTGAGAACTGCTGAGAGCAATCACCAATAGCTTCTTTCTTTGTTTAGTTTATCAGTTTTTTTTATTTTTTACTTGTAAAGAATTCAAGAGGGCACCATCTTATAGAGCTTTTAAATCTATTTAAACATATTGAACGAATATTTTCTAAAAACTTCAGAGTTAAGGATGCATGCTTACAGGTCCCAAAGACAGCAAAGTAAGCAAATATATAAAATGCAACTTTTTAAAATTGGAATATCTTACAACTAACCCTATATTTCTCCTTTTTTTCAATCCCACTCTACTTCTCTTCAAGAGGCCCTTTAGTTGGGATGCCATTGTAACAAAACCCCTCTTTCTTATAGACAGGTTAACATATTGTAACGATCCAGAGAAGTTGTGACTTAACGGAATCTGCACTACAGGGTGACATCTAGGCATTTGAACCTAGAAAAATTTATAAAGTAGGCAGATATGTAAGTCAAAAAAAAATTTTTTTTATTTTATATATTTTGATATCCGGTCGTTAGCCCAATGTCACTAGCTCAGTGGAACACTAGAGATTTATATTTTATATTAAATTCCTATCTAAGATATATAAAAAAAGAATAAAATAAGCCACTGTTAGTAATTATACACACAAACATTTATTTACGCACATATATATATATATAAAATTTAACATTATTATTTTAGCATGTTTACTTTAACATTTAACATTATTTTTACTTTATAATTTTAACTTGATTTTAGAATTTGATTTTACATTTTAATTTTTATAAGTTTACATTTAAAATTTTATAAGTTCGCACAGATGGATTTATAAAATGTGTTTTTAATGTTGAGTATAGATCGGTTACATAGATTATACGGTCAAAAAACATTTCAAAATAAACATAAATGATCAAAATACAAAGTCATTGATACCATCACTTGCATAGGGAATACAAGAAACCCAATGGTATTCATAATAAGACACTGCAAGACACCAATAACTTAAAAGACATCCGACATAAATACATCTTAGATACTCACCGTAAGGTATCAGTATTTACCGAATGTCTATACATTTTGATCAAATATGAAAACCAGAAACATAATTAACCGCTAACGAACCCATGCAAGCGTCTATACCCAACTTAAATTTAATGCATTTTTATTTAGAGTGTCAAGTATGAATAGACTACATAGATTTGCATTTGAAAGAAAATATTTTATCTTTATTTAACCTTAGGCCAAAAGTTCACAGTCAAACTAACGTCAATTCATCTGATATATCCATGCATTCAATGTAATACGAAATACGGCAGCACAAAAGGTTAAGAGAAGAAATTGTCTCTCATCAGATAATACTACATTTATCTAACAAGAAGAGCAATAAAAAAAAAACTCCATATGAAAGGACTGCAGTCATTTTGCCAACTTATGAATCACATTCCATAGGCCAAAAAGGATGTGTGCAGCATATAAAGCGATTCTGCCCATAGCGAACCTCATACTACATCTACTAATTACAACAATATATTCAATCCATTGACCCAATTCAACTACAAAACAAATAACCTAAGATTACCCTCCACTAATATAACTTTACAAATCTATATAGCCATTCACGCCCGACTTAAGTTTAACATTTATATAATTTAATTTATCGCAAAACAAAAATCATAAATAAAACTTAAAGAACAAAAAAAAATGGAAATGATTTTACAAAAAAAAAATACATCAAATAAAATTATAACTAATTAATAAATAATTTAGTTTGGTCAGATAGGAATCTATTGCTATTTTTTTTAAATATGGAGAACGTTTTTAATTTAATGTTCATGAATTATCTATGATAAATTCTTACGGTTTTGAAAGGTCCATAATTTGTAGTTGTTTGTAATTTCAAATGAGAATTCCCCCGCCGTCCTGAAGATATTGGTATCCAGTTAGCCATTGTTTTTTATTTATCTGGAGGTCTTTTACTGTAGCTGGTCCTTAATGTAGAAAACTATCGGTCATTTCTCTTTCTTTCTTTTTTTATAACCACTGAAGGAATTGAAAGTGAGTCTTTCAGTCCCTTCTCCAACCCTCTCCAACTTAACACATATCTGTCCTCTTGTAATAACTAACTATTAAACCAATCTTTTTTTTATATTAATTTTAAGTATTCAATTGACATTACATCATCGATATGATGGTCCTTTAGCTGAGGTCCGATTCCATTGTTTTTCTCTCTTATCTGACCTTTGCTTATACATTTAAATGGCCAAGGCTAGTTTACATTTAACTAATTAAAACAATCATTTCCATTTCTGATTAATTAATGTTTTCCAAAATTAAAGATATATTTTTATCCCTAAATCTTCTTAAGTTTTTGCTTTTAAAATATTTTTTCTATTTTTAATAAAGTTTTATTTTAAGAATTTTTTTCATCTGTGCGATTTTATATATATATGAGTTTAGTATAGAATTTCAATTTTCAATTTTTAATTCTTAAAAAGGAAGTTTTATTTGCGAACTTTTATTCTTTTCATGTTTACTACTAAAAAAAAAACAATGTAACATCGTCTGCGCCCATTACAATATATATATATATTTATAATCGCACATATACATCTGCATGAATTTATTATTTAAGAGAACATGTAAAATATGCATATGTATATATTTTATGTAACAAAACCTCCCTTTCTTATTGACTATTTGACATAGATACATATATTTATAATCACCCATATACATATGCACAAAATTATTATTTGTGAGAACATGTATAATACACATACATATATATTTACATTCTAATGAAATCTCCCTTTTGATTCTAATCTCTGACAATAAAATATAAATAAATTTCCCCAACATGTATTTATGGACATCCAGTAGATTCCAAGTGCCAATCTTATATAAAATAAGAATTATGCAAAGGGGATACACTAATGATGCTTAATTTGATATAAATAACTATAGATTAGAAAGATTCAACGCTCGACTAGCTCAGACTTATGTCAGGTGACATTATTACTGGGAGCATATGTGAGTTGGGAATTAATCACCCTTGTGCAATTAAAGATAAATCTGCATATAAACCTCATAAATAGCTATGAGTACAAATTAAAAAAACAACATAAATGTAGTCTATAATATACGTGATTTAATGGCTAACAAATCTATCATAAATTTACTAGCTACTGTTAGTTGATAATTTTATTATATATATGATTAAAAAACAAATTTATTATATGTTTATATGAAATTAATACTCTGCTGTTTCCAGAAACTTGCACACCATCATTTATATAATCTACATTTAAAATAAGGTTTGACAGTCGAGAAGAGATTGAAAAAGAACTCTTCTCCCCTTCTGTCTTTTTCTTATACATATATAAAGTTTCTTATGGTTATTTCATAACTCTTATTGGAGTGAAAAATATGATGTCAGCTCTATAAATGGCCATATGAGCTTACACATATTTCTTTTCTTTTATTTATAACATCTAAAGAATCTGTTGAGAAATTTTGATTGAAGTTAATATAAAAGTTAATATTACCTGCCTTTTCCTGGGGAATTCATAGGATGAAAACACATTTTATATTTGAATATGAGTCCAGGTAAACATGTGACAACACATTGGTTTCTTTTTTATTTTAACAATCTCACTTTCCTGAACTTTCAATCATGTGGTAACTTTTAATCCAATGAGGTCGGTTCTTTCTAAAACAATTATAGCAGCATACAATTAGTTGGGGCTAGGATTTGAGTCCGACACATTAGATGTTGACCACCACATTTCCATTTCTGCCACAATTTGGTATAAAATTATATTAATTTCACTACATTAATTACATTTTTCAGCTTATACTTCGCTCTCTGCAGGGAGAAGACCATGAGCATTCTGGGTTTTTTTTATACCCCCTCCATTCTTTCTAGAAAGTTCACTGATTTTCTATTTTCTGTTTTTGATTTATGCCGCCAACTGGATTCTTGTAGAGTCATATGAGAATTTTTTAACACCTTTCAAATTTATTTGTTTCTGGAAATTTCTGTGTTTCTCACAAAACAAAAAAAATACAGAAGAAAATATGACAAAATTTCAACTCTCCTCTTTCTAACTGTCAAAACCATCCATGCACACATCTATAACCCATACATACATAAATGTTTCAAAACAACAAAATATGACGCCCCCTTTTTTGTAATATATTTACCTTTACAGTTCTTACTACATAGTAATAAACAAAGAAAAAAAACTAACTTAAATTTAAGACCACTAAAAAAATTCAATAATCATGTCCACACATGCTGGCCACTAAATTTTTTGCTTGTTGTGACAAGGTTTGAACCTGTTCTGTCACAGTGCATATATATAAAAGTAACTTGTCACAGATGAATTCTCACAAAAATGTTACTTTTCACATGATTGTTCATGTACTGCTTGTATGCATCCTTAAAAAACATTTTTGAAGGTTACACATTCATAATGAAACTTTCGTGACATTGTTAATAAAGGTACAGCAATGTAACAGTAGGTTTTAGCACTTGAAAAAAGATAACTTTGTAATGAAATTTTCAATAATTATGACAGCCTAAAATCCACACCCTCTCACATGAAAGTATAGCGAAAATAGACATTTTAACATTATGATAAAGTTAATAACACAACCAATTATGGCAGCCAGTAAAGGCATTTGTCTGTGCTTTTGGCATAGAAAAAAAGCAGAGTGGCTAGCCATTGGAAAATCTTTCTGTGTTTGATCATAGAAAGAAGCATTTTAGGTTGGCTGAGGCTGCAGCCCAACCTGCTTCAAGAACTCTTTAAATGTTTAATCATAGAAAGCAAAATCCACACCCTCTCGCATGAAAGTATAGAGAAAACAGACATTTTAGTATTATGATAAAGTTAATAACATAATCAATTATGGAAGCCAATAAAGATATTTGTCTTTTAGCATAAAAAAATCCAGAGCATCTAGCTGATGGAGACTTTTTCTGTATTTGATCATAGAAATAAGCCTTTTCGGTTGGCTGAATCCACCGCCCAACCTGCCATGAGGACTATTTCTGAATTTTATTGTAGAAAGAAGCCTCTTAGCTTGGGTGAGGCCACTGAAACGATATATTTTTAGGGATTGACCTAGAAATAGTGCCAACATGCAGCTGACATGATAGAATAGAAAACAATCATAATATTTATAACTAAGAAATTGTAGATCATGAGAAAAATCTGGCCATTGCTTTAAGCCTGCTGATGCTAAAATTATTTGCTGAGAAAATAAATAAAAAAATGAAAAGCAAAAGAAGCCCAACACATAATTAACTCTAAATACTTCATAAATATAAACGCCAACAGCAATCCTCTTAGTTAGTACTGAATTCAATGTCATAACCAACTGCTAGGCTAATTTTTACATGAAAATATGCAATTCTGTTATAATTAGTGACCAGTTTAATTTACATGTATACAAATGTGAATATCCTAATATATTTGTTAATATTCACATTAGTGACGCTTTAACAAAAGATCCACTGCATCGAAAGCCTTGCTCTGCAAAGTGATAAATTTTGTTTTATATCAAAATTTATTATTGTAATAGTAAAATTTATTTATATATATGTTCATAAAAATTATAATACAGATTAAAAAAATATGGACAAACATAATAAAATTTTGTTTTAGTAAACTTCCCTTTTTTATAGACATAACAAACTGTTAAAAGGAAATAAGTTTATGAATTTGAGAAAAAAATCCTGCATATGTTTCTCCAATTCTAAAATATAAATCTGATACTTGAAACACATGACAGAAATTTAAATATAGAGACTTCTATCCTCTCAATGAAATATGGAAAAACATATATTGGGAATAACAAAAATAGATAATAATATACATGAGTAAGAATACAAACATGTTATTAATATCATTTAAAAAATTAAAATATTTTAAAACAAGTGGACTGATTGTATTGCTAGATGAGATGAAATGGATAATTGATGATTTAAACTTAACCTCAAAAAAGTATTAAAAGTTTAAAATGAGTCTATGTAAGAGGGGGATGTATGAAATAAGACACATTTTTGATATAATACAGAAAAAACAAACTAGAGGTCAAAAAAGTAAAGTAGATTTTGAGATATGCATTTATTCTGTAGTAAATCTGTAATGGTCGAAAATGATATTCTTAAGTATACATCTCTACCACAAATACTATTGTTTTTGAGGGTAATTAAAATATGATATATTTTTAAAAGAAATGACACACCATATATATCATTGGCATTAATATATATCTTTTAGGAATTTTATAGAATTAGATGATTTTTATAATGAATTACAAAATTTTAAATAATGTGGTTTGCAATTATCATAACAAAGGCACCTTTCTACTTTTAGAATTTTTAATCTTGGATTTAAAATACATGATTACCAAAATTTTAGAAAAGATATAAAAGTTTATTATCATTCTAAAAATATTAAATGAGATTTACTTACACAACACAATAACCCCATAACTCCCGCTTATAAAAATAAGGAAATGGCTCACTATAATCAGGAATGACACATCTATATCCAAGTGGGCATGGTTCACCCAGAAATCCACCACACTAAAAAGATTTTGAATAATACAAATTAATAATTAATGAATTTGTAAATATGTTTTATCTGTCTCCATACCTGTGTACTTATGTACCATATCAACAACTACATTCAATATATGATATCAATAATAATTTTCAAGTGCCCTAATTGCAGATTGTTTTAAATTAAGCAGGCATATCTCAGTATGTTTCTATTTTTCAAAATGCAAAATAGTTTGAATTTAGCTTATGTAGCTTTAATTTTAACCTTTTCTCTCTCATTTGTTTCATTTTGAGCATTATCTCTTATTACTTGTAGTTCTGACATGGCTGTAAACGTTTTCTAACTTTGTCAAATGACATTCTTTTAAATGCAACAGAACAGAATCATGGAAATTTTGACAAAAGAAATCAGTTAACTTCCAATGAGCTCAGGATCACAAGAGATACATGTATACTTTAAAAATCTACACAAACTTAGTTGTAAGCTAAGATTATTTATACCAGATTGGTGACTAAAAATGTTTGCAAATTAACATTAAATATGAAGCATCTAATACAAATATAGACATTCACTATTTTATTATTCAAGGAACTCTCTATAAAAAATGTAATTTCTTTGTACATTCTTAACTTTAGTAATAGACAATTTAAATTTTAATTATTGACTTTATTATTGAGTTTTAAATGTATAAATTACCTCTGTCAATGCACTTGTTTAATAAAATTCCTAAGAAAAATTCATATAAACGTTTAAGTAACTTTAAACATAATCCTAAACTTTTCAGTTATTTGCATCAAAATAATGGGATATGAGAAGTTAAGAGTCTAAGGACTATGGTGCCCTCTTTAAAAATTAAAATTAACTTTGTTGGAAATTCAAAATTGTAAGTATTATTAGACCAGTTAATCAGGAAATATAGCTAATTCTTGAGATATCTAAACATATATCAATAGAAGATTCTTCTTTTTTATAGCCTGATTAACTTGCACTTTTTAGTGTGCAAATGAAAGGCCTAAATCCAATCATGAACATTCAATTAGACAGTGAATGATAAAATGGCATACCAATGTGAGGCTTTGAAAAAAATCACTATCTGAGATAAGTAGTAATTATAAAAACAAACTTGAAGCCAAAATATACCAGTTATAAAATTATTTTTTATATGACTTATAGAAAAGAACAGGATTGCAGCAGATGTAGATTTGAAGTCAGAAGTTTTGACCATGTAGGCAGATACGGGTGATGGGAAAATCATAGCCCCAAGTCTTTATATGCCAGTATGTATAATAAGATCATTCTTAAATGCTCCTCAGTTTTATAAGGTCAATCAAATTTTGATTCAGCAATTATATAAATGGATTAAACAATAGACATGCAAACATGTATAATAATGCATAAAATAATTTCAAATCACATTTAATATGAAATATTGTAATGATTATTAATTAGTAAGTTAAAAAAGACTCTCATTCCTGATGAATTGTAAATATTTTACATTTGAAATATAATATTTACTAACTAAATAAACCTCATCCTTCTAGCAAAGCAAAGATGAAACAATGCTTTTATGTACTTAATATTAATTGATAAATTGAAATAAATGTTTGATTTGTGATGACTTCAAATCTTTTAAATCTAAAGCAAAAATAATTATTAAGAAACAGATTTCATAATTTTTGAAAATGCAAAAATCAAATAATAATTTTATGCATTTACCCCTTCTCAAAATTAGCTGGTAGCTTCCTAAGAAAAAACAGACATTTCTATCACCAATATAAGTATATAGAAACACATGTATACAATAAAAAATATCTTAAAATAATAATTAATTACCCAGTACAATATTTCTCCATATTATACTTTTCTGAGATGTTCTTAAAGAAAGAAATAATAATTAAATAATAATAAAAAAATATAAGACAGATAATTGGTCTACCTATCTATTATATGCTAACAAAAATAATCATTAATTTTTTTAGCTGAAACATAAGAATTCATTTACACAGTTCATAAATAACATATCTTGGTCATGTATAAAAATGATGATGATAATTGTAAAATAATAGATGTTAGTAAACATATAACAATTTTCTGCAGGACAAACAATACACATTTGAATCCAATTAAAGAGCATTTCAAAAGTTCTTAGCAATAACTAACTGAAACTGTTGGTAATGTCACATGCAAACCATTTAATAATGGCAAATAAATGATTTATTACTGCATATTTTTAATAATAATTTACTATTTAATTCATTACATTTGTCAATGCACTTGTGCTAAATTCTCAAAAGTCATCCATCAGGCAAATAGCTGATTAGTTTATAATATCCACTTAAATCTATGTGAGTTTTATTGATAATATATTTTAATAGTAAATCAAAAACAAAGGAGGAAAACAATAAAATAAATTGTTCACATCTAGTATTCATACTCTTCCACTCATTCAGTTATAAGCACATTCAAATATAAGTTAGTGAATCATTAATCATATATGTCACAATTCCATTCCTTAATACTAGAGACACAAATGGTTAAGTATATTTTTTGTCAATAATAATAATAAAGCATGTTATAGTAAGTTATATGCACACATCCTTTTGTTTAAACTTTACTCCTTTATAGCTAGTAGAAATTGTTAATACAAAGTCTTTGAAATGTTTTATATAAAAAAATTCAGCTTTAACTTTCCAGAATAATAGCAAAATTCACACATTGCAGTTATTTGTTTAATATTAGAGATTAAAATTAGGCAAATCAAATTTAAAATATCAACACACATATGCATCCCAATAATGATTTTAAATCTAAATTATTCAATTCGAAAAATAAAGATACACTTTGTTTTTAAAGTTGTTTACATTTCCATCCCAGTCTTTACTTTCCCAAGAAGAATTTCTTAACTATTTTCATCCAGAAAATTAATATAATTTTGTACTTTTGAGTTTGAATTGAATCTCAACTGCTTGATTATGGAAGAATCAATTTGTAAAAAAAATTGTAGTAATAAAAACCCTTTGGGGAGAGAGGATTGTTGTAATAAAAGAAAAGCCAACTTTCTTGTCAAATATTCCTGTTTTACATTTCATTATTATTTAGCCATCTATTTCTTTCACAAATCAATGGTCATTCGAAAGTTCAACTTTAAAAACAAAGGTCATCCCTCCTGCACTGAGATAATTACTTGCAAATATGCAATAACCTTTTCTCACTTGAAAAAAAAATCATTTTGTCTTCTAAATAATATTAATTAAATTGAAACAATAATAAAATATTCTGCATTTCTAAAGTAACAAAAAATAATTATTTTAGCAAATAAAATAATTGATTGTGTGTCTGTCTATTGACAATTCACTGGTCCATTGATCTATCAATTTATTTAAAGTGTGGTTAAATCGGTTATCCAAGATATTGATTATGAAATTCAATATTTTACCATGAGACATGATATTTGGTAGCCTCATTAAGTACATGAATGAAAAATGAAATTAAAAGATGGCAGAAACATACATGCTCACACATATGCTGCATTACAGTTACCAAATCAATCTGACCTAAACAAAAGTTTTTATGACCATGAACCAAATATACTGCACTAATTACACTATGGATTGAAGTATCAAAGGGAAAATAAACCAGAAAATCACCAAAAAAATATCAACATGGTCTTACAAACAAATAAGAGAAACTTGAATCAATTTAAACTATATACTAACAATTTCTGTGACAAGCCACCCCTTTTTCTGTCATTAAATATTCACCAAAGGAAAATACTAAATATCTCAAAACTTTCAAATAATATTATTATTCTATCTTTTCATTATATACTAGCAAATATATATATATAATGATTTTAAATGTTCTAATATAAAACATTTTTAAAAGATATATTCATCATTTTAGTATGATTTATCTTGATAAAAGTTATTAGAAAAAACAAATTCTCATATTACTCAATAAAGAATTTATTAAATTATTTTTTATTAAAAATATCTTTCATATTGTAAAAGCAAAATAATATATTTTTATTAGCAAAATCTTACAGATGTATTGAAACATATAAATCTTTCGAAAAGCATTTATTAACTTTAATAAAATTTAAACTGAGGAATTTGTTTTATAAAATGCATCAGGACTAAAAGCTC
Organism: Epiperipatus broadwayi; assembly: GCA_028023455.1. Lineage (NCBI taxonomy): Eukaryota > Metazoa > Onychophora > Udeonychophora > Euonychophora > Peripatidae > Epiperipatus > Epiperipatus broadwayi. Next base: position 74,303 of record JAQFVV010013032.1, on the reverse strand, counting down.
TACTTGTCACAGGATAAAATATTATTGCCTGTCTAAAGATAATTGTAAACTGTGATTCCTTTAAAAATGCCTAAATTGATATAAACTTTATTTATATAACTGGATTATAACTAATAATAAAATCATTTAAAAGAAGATGGCAATAACATGCAAGAAGAATATTCAGGAAGAATTGGATATTTTGATTGTTTTACCAATGGATAATAATGAAGGAATAAAAAACTTTATTCTTGTTTTAAAATAAATTTATTAAACATAGTAACATAGTAATATACAGTTAAACTTTATAAAAATTACATAGCATTCAGAATGAAACTTGAAAAAGTCAATGCAGAGAAAAGGGTATCTTAATAGGATTAAGAGGAAAATAAAACTTTCACCGAAGTATCATCATGTAGACTTTATTTTTGAAGGACATTGCTACATGAAGTATAAAAATGATTAGGACAATTGCATGAACATATAGTACATAACATTATCTTCAAGAATTATGATTTATAGGGATTTAATTTTTATTTCTTTGATGCGAAGTTCACTTATTTTATATTTAATAACTGATATACAGGCTTATTATATACCTTTTATATTAGGCAAAACTTACTAAGAATAAGAAGTGGTGATCATGTGATGTTTATTGGCTTATTATATACCTGTATCAATATATGTAATATATAGAGTATATGAGCATAGACTTTCAGATGACTCACCACTTTGAGCTCTTCAATCACGTGACTTGACTTAAAGGTTAACTAAGATACATTAAGATATACTGAAATATATAAAAGGTACAAAAATAATCATAATATGAAGGTAAGATATTTTTTTGTATTATTCATCTTTAATTATTTCACAATCTTGTTATTACTAATTTAATTATATTAATAATAGTTATTTGTTAATAGTTGTGTAAATGATTAACATTTGTATGATAGATTTATTTTTTTAATAATATTTGAAAATACATAGGGATCATCTTAATGAATGGAATTCTTTCATACAAAATATATTGATTTAATATAAGATAAACCAAATATAGCTAGTTTAGTATATTTTTTATTTTATAATTTTCTTTATAAATTATAAGCTCTTTGTTGATTATATCATTAATAGTGTTAAAAATACTTATTTACTATGGAAAAGAGGGAATGTAATTATTATTTTAATATCATAAATTAGTAAATAAATAGATAAAACACTTATAACATTTTCTTTTATTATGTTTAATAAGTTTTAAATTGTTTATTTGTTAAATAAACATTGTTATAATTTATGTTAAACTTAATGAAGTGTGTAATTTATTTATTTTATTCATTTTACGAAATTAAATAAAATTGATTTTACAAACAGATATCTATATATTATATTTATTTGATATCCTAATAATAAAATTCTTTATTAAGATTATATTGAATATCATCATTGATATAATATATTAATGTAAACCCCTGAAGAGAGTCGATTGTAAAACCTCCGCGAGTTTAAACTCTATGCATAATGGTATAATTAGTTAAGGTGAAGATTGAATGATTAAATTTGAATTGTGTTTATATTAACTATTTAAAAAAATGTTATTTATTTGAAATGAGTGTAATTTTAGATTTAAATTAGATTTTATCATTTATTGTACCTTATGTGAAGACCTAAAATCAGATCATAGTGAGATGCTACGACTTTGACATTCCATTTTTCTTGTACATTCTTTAGCTTTAGTAATAGATGATCTTAATTTTAGATATTTGCTTTATCATTAAGTTTTAAATGTATAAATCACCTGTGCCAATGCACGTTTAATAAAATTCTTTAAGAAAATTTATATAAACGTTTGAGTAACCTTAACCATTATTCTGATCTTTTCAGTTATTTGCTTCGTAATTATAACATACAAGGAAGTGAGGTGATGCACTGTGACTTCTCTTTATGCAGAGTTAGGATTCTCTCAGTCACTATGCCCAAAGAAACATGTTAGCCACTTCACCCTTCCTTTGCATTCCCCACACTAAATTTCCCCATAATCTGCTCCATCCCAATTCCATATCATAAATCCCCCTTATCTTTGCCCAAACCCAGCATAAAAATCAATAACCCACTTTCTGTATAATCACTTTGTTCATATTTATTCTACCATAACTTCATTATTTGTACCCTTTCTGCATTCAAGCATTTGCATTGAATTAACAAATGCCTAATATTTTCCATGCATTCCTCACGCAATATGCAGACTAAATCACCCATATTTTCCTGTTTATGTGTATTTTCCCTTGTTGCTAAAGATCCCCTTCGAGCCTTAAACAATAAATTACTTTCCTTGTTATTGTCATAAATTAACTCCCACCCAATGTCCCATTTACTTCTATATATATTTAAACTCTTTTTATTCTCCATACTAGTTTTTTATCTTTCCAACTCTTTATTTTTTTCTAATACATTTATTTTTTTATCCCATTCTCTACCACTATAACAATTAACAATCTTCCTAATACAATCATCCCAAATTTTGTACACCTATACTGATATAAATTCTTTATTCAAATCTTTTGCATACTGCATTATGTTACTCACCCATCTTATTGCCTGCTTTTTACTCCTAACCCAATTAAATATTATTTTGGCTAGTCTTTTATTAACCATAAACTGCAATCCATCAAACATTTTCATTTTGCTTTTTGCATCTTTCATATAAAAACTTGACCATCTCATTTCTTCTTGAATTGCCTCATTTGTTGTCCACACATCTGCATCTAATGCGTGGCTTCCTACTTCTAAGTAATTTAATACCTTTTTACTAACACATTATGCATCATTGTCATATGTTAATCCTGCTATTGCAATTCCCTTCCATATAATTATAGCTACATCATATTTATTATATGAAAACATTGTTAATTTCTTTATCAACACCTTTCTTTTATTTACTTCATTTATCAATTTTTTCTCCCATTCATACAAGTAATTTTTCTGATTACGTAAGATGATTCCCAAATAACTATCTTAATTCACAACACTTAACTTTATATTCTTCCAAAAAAAATTCTTCATATTCTTTTTTCCCAGTATTAACCATTATTATATTTAATTTTTCTTCATTAAATGTAATACCTATCTTTTTACACAGCCTTACACATGTCCTCAGCATAATTTCTATATCTTCTCTCTTTTTTGCACACAAAAAACTGCCATAAAAAAGACTGGACAAAGTATAAATTTCTTGTGACCTATTAATGGTATCTCTATCTCTTTTCATAGTCTTTCTATTGCTCTCTCCATTTCACTCAAATATAACTAAAATAAAATATGTAACATAGGGCATCCTTGCCTTAGTCCCACCCATTTTTAACTTTAACTGAATCTCTATCCCTTATTTGATATTTATAGTAATTATTTTCATATAATTTCTTAATAATATTCACTAAAGCTTCATCCATTTTCAAATTTGCTAAACTTACCTATAATATATTTCTATTAATCCATTCCCAAATTTGCTAAACTTACCTATAATATATTTATATTAACTGAAGCTGGAAATATAGTACATATTTTTGCTTTACCTAGTGCCAATGTTTTCTGCACTAGTATGGGTTTGAACCCAATTGTTTATATTAAGTTACATCCATCTCATAATAGGTGGTAGTATATTTATAATCAATATTATAATACTTTTTGTATTTTATGATTAAAACTAATGTTTTTATAATATTTTGTTTTATAATATTTGTAGAAATGTATATTGCATTTATTTTATTAAATTGGCATTGAGTAAATAATTGAATCCTAAATATCTATAAAATGTTACAAATATTTTAAATTCTTTTATTAATGTTTATTTTTTCAATTAATCAGTTGGTAACATTTTATATTTATCTTGTGATAAATGTACATTAAAGGATCAATTATATAAATAATCTAATATTTGTAAGGAATATTTTGGAAAGTTGTATTTAAATTTTATATCAAATATAAGTTTGAAAGTCATTGTATTATTTATAAAATGCACCAAATTTCTAAAATTTCTGTGAATAAAATTTTTTTTCTTTTAATCTAAATCTTAATTAAATAGGCTTTGTTAATACAATGAATGATAAACTTAATCATGCTTGTTGCTGTTTCGTTTTAATTAGCAAAATGCACTCTTACGGCATGTTTAATGCAGGATTATAGATTTCCCACCCAGGAAGATGCTGACCACAGAGAAGATCACCAACATCATGTAGATTGAATCCTAATTGATAAGGCCAGATGAGATAAATAATGGAAAACTTTGATAAGAGGGAATTTTTTTCGGAAGAACAGTTCACTGAAGAAAGTATATATAGATTTTGTGCCTAAAGAATGAGCGAGTAAAAAGATTGGCCATTTGCTTTTCGGAGCTCTTTCCACCAGCTCATCACAATGCCATTCTAGTGCTCTAAACACCTAGTCCAGAGACTGTACTGTTTGAAGGAAGCCTGCCAAATGATCTGATTTTCTAACTGCCTGTTTCAAGCCATGGAACATCTACCAATTGGGTTAGATAACTGACAATTTGCTGCAAGTCTATGATTCTAGCTTATTTTCTTTTTAAAATCAACTTTAATATATATTATATCTATCTGTAATGTTTATACAACTTAATGTTAAAATGCATTTTTTAATTTTTCCTCTTACATTTAAAATATCAGTTCTTATAAAATCTCACATTATTTTGATGCGGCAAATTTATCTTAATTTTTTGTTGATTTATTTATAATATTGACTTACTGAAACTGCCAAGTATAAAACTCAATGAGCAAGTAACTTTAACCCCTCTCCCTCTTATTTTCTCCAGTTAAAAATTATGTCAGGAGACTTATTTCCCTTAAATTAATTAATAGAGAAAGCTCATTTAGTTTTGTAAATCTTATATTATAAATTTATTTTTAAATCATTGAAATTATTTTAAAAGTTAGGTATGTTATAATTACCTCCAATTTGAAATTGCCCTCATAATTATCTCAGAGAATAATGTATTTTCATAAATCATTTATGTAAAATTTATTACAATTTCTGTAAACCAAATATCTTAAAAAAGAATCTCTTAAAGCACAGCTATCATAGCATTTTCATATCAACTACTAACAATATATATTTCATACATATATATTTTTGTTTCTATTGATAAAATAGTAAAATTATGATGTATAAGTTATTCTGATATATGTTGTCAAACTTCACCAGAAGTGAGTTTGATATTCAATGCCCAGTCTGCATATGTTATTTAAAAGACTGACTGATTTTGTAATCTTTGATGATTAACTATTTGGTAATTCACTAATAAATGAAATATTTGGTAAGTGTGGAAAACAATTTATATTTTAGTTTTAATTTTTGCCTTTCCTTTTTATATTTGTTTATGATTCATTCATTAATGGCCCAAGGTTTCTGGGGAAATTCTATTATGTCAGTGAGCCAATTATTTTATTCAGCACTTAATTTATTGGGCTTGTTAGTGATCCACTATCTATATATATGTTTAAGGCATTATGTAATTTATAGTTACAAACATTTGTTTATTATTATTCTTGCTTTGCTAATTATCTCTTAGGACTTTCAGAATTTTAAATATGACTCATCCAACCTTTTACTCTCCCTCAAAGTAGACGTGATTTTTTTACTAAGGGACCATTTTTCAGGCCCTGCCATTAAGATGTGTATGGGAAGTCCAGCACATCAAATCTATTATTATTCAGAAACATTTTGGCTGGAGGGCCAATATTTCTCTCATCATCTACCTGTAAATACCAGGGATTTCTTTTTAGAAAAGTCACCTGGAGGTTCATAACAGACCTCATTTGTTTTTGTTGTAATCTGTAATCTCATACTGCCTTTATCACTCTCTCCCTATATATATATATATATATATTCTCTCTCTATCTCTCTCTCTCTATATATATATATATATATATATATATATATATATATATATATTTGTTTGCAAACCTGAAATACTCTCTGCCATGATGGCATGTCTTTCACCAACCAACCCAGTTAATTAATTAAATGTCTATATACTTGTCAATTATTTAAGAACTATTTTGCTTTCCACACTCATTATATACAACTGATTTAAATGTCATAGTATTTAAGCACACAGGCTCATGTCTTGTTATTTATATATAAAATAGATTTATTTGTAATCTCTTAAAGAGGGCTAATAATATTTTTATTTATCAAATGCCTTTTGTATTTAGCCACATCAAAACGAATTAAAGAAGTAAAATAACTTAGTTGTATAAACAAAACTCAATGTATTTAGTATAACAAGAACTCAATTTCTTAATAAATTTCTATAATATTATTTAAAATTAGCTTAGTTTGTCATCACTCTGAATCTCTAATATTAATTATCCTAGTTATTTATAATATTTATTTGATTTAAATTCACTTTTTCGTAATGTTTTCAGAAAGAATTATAATTATTACAGTTCAAACCATTAATAATCAATAGCAAATCACATCTGTACCATTTTGCAATCATCAGAATTCCATAAATCATTAATTTTTCATATGAACCCTTTATTATTTTGAGTCTTTTTGTGAACCGTGTCCTCCTGCTGGGACGGAATAAAACTAAGGACTGCTCATGTCATCACAAACATTATTCATTAGTCAGAGAGGCAATAGTTCAGGCAAATAGGTTAGGATTCACTCTTGCCCTGACATCTGTATCTTGTGCATAGTTGGATTCAAGGTTTTTTTGCTTGGATTATTGGTCTTGTTGAATGAATACACGATTTTGACTGGCACAAAGTGCTCATTTTTTTCAGGTTTGGTGCCCAACTTGAGGCCTGTTAATTATTCCAAAACCCTGAATAATTCATTAGCTATATGTGTATTATTTGTTATATACAATTTAATACATACATAATTTTGCAGAATATAAAATGATGTAAATTGTTTTGTCATATTGATTTTATAAAATGAAATACTGTTTTGTTAATAAGTAAAGAGTAATACCATGTTTTGCATCCATAATCTATAAATTTTTTTTTGATAAACTGATTAATTAAAAGTAAAAACTCATATGGGAAAATAGATTGTATAAAATGTGAAAGTTTTTTTTATCTTCCAGAATTTTGTTATGTAGAAATTTTTTTTCTGTCTTTTCCAATAGTGTGTGTAGTACTATGTAATGTATATAGAAGTATGTCTGTAAAATCAATGTACCTGTATATGTAGTGCTGCATATATATGTACATGGGTGTGTATGTATGCGATGTGTAGGAACAGTGTAATATCTCAAAAGGGAATAGATGTGTTTGAAAAATTTTATATGTATTGCATTGCTATATATTTTCTTGGAAACCGATATGTGTAGAGAAATTATGTTGTATCTCAAGCATAGAAATTTTTTCCCATTATATAGATGTGCAAAATTTTGTTTTCTGGATTTAATTCTCGAATGGATATTTCATATATACAGTTTTATATACTCGGACCAATATATTTAAAAGTTTGTTTAGTTCACCTGAGTTTAAATGCATAGTGACACTTAATAATTTGTTATGTATGTTTTCTAAGCTTAGCAAATGTTTTCTCTTAATGTTAGATTTATACAAAAAATAAAACTATGCAAAATACCAAAGTTTATTTCATGAGTGTCAAAAACCAAAACCAAAGATTGTGTTTTACAACCATAAAATATTGTGAGTAAAGTTTTCTTTTAAATCCAAATACTGTAACTGATAAATGTAAGGTTGTTGTTTTTTTGTTTTATTTTGCTAAACTGTATTTCAGCCATATATATATTTTGTAAAAAAAAAAAAAAAAATTAAAAAAAAACCCCATGTATTACAAATATGTGAAGATTTTTTTCGTATCTGATTTTACATGCACACATGAATTTTTTTTGTGTGTGTTTGAAAAAAAATTTTAAAGTCCATGTACTAAATCTATAAGCCTTATGTGTAAAAGATTGTAATAAGATGTATTTAATGTTTATTCATAAAAGCATACTGTGCTAACAATCAATAAGGGTACTTATATATATATGAAAAACAAAAAAACACAAGTTAAAAAACTTGCTAACGCTTGTATTTATGATAACAGATGGCGTTCTACCAAAAACACCATCAAGCATAGTTTTCTGTTTACATAAACGTCAGAGCGAGTATTCACTATCTCTAACTTTAATTCCACTTTCAGATCATGATTTCAAGCTATTTGCTATCGTCAGTGAAAAACAGGAATAAGAAACTAGATCTAAACACAAACTCTGAGCCTTTATGAAACAGTTTCTATTCAGCTTGCAAGCGTGAATCTTTTAGACCCATTAATGTCTTCAAACTCAGCATAGCAAGCCAGATAGCTACATGGGTCTGATCTCAGTTCAGCATCACCACATAGTAGAAGCCTCTGCAATATACATCATTGCAAGAAAGACCTCAAATGCACATTTATGAAAAATAAAAAAACACAAGTTAAAAAACTTGCTAACGCTTATACAAAAAAAATACTGGACCAAATATTGCCAACATAGCGCAGTTGTTATCTGTTAACCATTTTGATTAACAATCTTTATTTTGCCTTACAGAAATTGCAACAATTTATTTGACTAAAGTCACTAATTATTCCTCTCTAACTATTTTTTTAACTGTTTATTTTAATAAACAAAAAATATAAATAAAGAGATGTTCGAGTAAACAGAGGCTATTTTATATGTTTATCCAAATAATGTACTTAAATGATTAAAAATTCTAAATCACTTTACTTTAATTATAATGGTATGATCTTACCAATCATAACCTTAAGTTTAATTGACACATTTCATAATACTGTTGTGACATATAACAACCAGAATACTACACTAATAGGTTTATATTGTATACTATGAGCTAAGCAAATGCTAAGCTGGGACTAGCATATACAGCATATATTTTAAAATTGTCATCAATTACACTGACACTATTAAGATTGTGATGCATTTAAGTAAATCTAAGCTAACATTAAATTAAATTAGATGCATGGGCCACCCATCAGAAGTCATTTATACACATTTCAATAAATTCTGTCAACATAAAAATAATTAAACTAGATGTTGTAAAATTGGGATTTAAAAGACTTACAATTCCAGCAGCGAAACTCTGGATAAACAACACATACTTAAAAATAAATATAAATTATTGTTGGTTGATTTGTGGATAATAAAACGATCATGACAGCACAATTCAGACATTGATATACCTTTAAACCTTAAAAATAGCTAAATGCATCCTGAAAAAACAAAGTTTCTCAAACAAACATATCTTGTCATTACATATCTAAGACAAATACCACATCACCTACTGTGGTGGAAATAGCATTAATATGTCATGAGTAATAGGCCAAAATAAATACATATATGCTCCGCAGAGCTGAAAAACTTCCTAAGAATGTGGTGGCTTCCAAAAATAACTATCTTTGAAGCAGAAAAAGGACAACTGGACCTTGTCTCAGTGCATCAGGAACAGGAAAGTTGCACAAAAAAATATGATCCTCTCCATGGGATCTAAACACTTTCAGAATGTGATCACAATCATTAAAATACAATATCTATTATATGATAATTCTTACTGGTAATGGACACAATCACCTCATGGAAAAGCAATACAATAAGGATGGGGGACCTTGTCTACACCATCAGGCACACTAACAATAATCACCAAAGCCTTGCTCTATGAGACTAACAAAGACTTAACTAATAACAAACTGACTAAGTCATTATCAAAAATTTTAAAATACAATGTGTATAATCAATGTCAGAACCAACAATATAAACATAATAATGATACTAATAAAATAATAAAAAGCTGGTGATAAATGTTAGATAAAACAAATGATTCAGCTGAGAATATCATTATGGGATTCCAGGTTTTCTTAGACAATAATACAGCTTCATTTTAATTTTTTTTTTATTTTTTTTATAAAAGAATGCATTTTTAGGAGTTTTCCTTTTTTTAAAATTTACTCACATACAACATTTTAAGATGCCTCTAAATAATTTCTCTGTACTCTTCTTAAAATAAGATTGGGAGCATTTCACAAGTAGAGAATTCAATCTGTTTAATGAGTTAGGAACAATTATCACAATTTAAAGCACAGGTGTAATCATATATTTTTCATAATAACTTTCTCACTCACAAACTATATTCTTCCATTTCAAATTAAAAGAATTGCTTTAGCCAAGTAAATAATTCAGTTTATTATAACCATACTTTAAACATTCAACAGATAAAAGTTTTTTCTTGAATAATTGCAGTTCAAAACATTTTTATAAAACTATTTTAGATGCATGTAATTAACATAATAAAGAATGTCTTTAGTTTGTATCATGCATCATTAATCTAATATTGGAACTCGGAATTAGCTAGACATGAAATCAAATCAAGGATATTGAAGCTTTTCAAATATATAATTAAGTCACTACACATGTTTTTATGTTTTTCTCATTTAAATTTTTTTCTATTTAATAAATAACTGAGTAAATTTACAATATAAAGTTCAATGCAGTAACAGTCATTTAGACATAAATATAATAACTGCCTATTTGTTAAATTCATTTCACAGAAAATATAATTTCTGCAGTTAGTAGAGAAGATAGCACAAATAAAATTTCCTTTTAACATTTTTATGATAGTTTTTAAGTATTAAATGAAAGTTCAATGAAAAGAAATGGGTTGCCTATTCCTTTTAGCAGTCCCTTATTGTAGTCTTGGAATAATTAAATATATAACTTACAATACTTTTGTTTAAAAAATAATAAACTTTAAAAATAATTATTACTTGTTCTGGAGAAGAAAGGTTTCAGGAAAATTCAGGATTCAACTTTTAATACAATAAAAGGTTTTTATTTATATCAATATTCTTTCTATTTCCTCCCCAAATTTTCATGTCAATTTCTTTTTAATACAACCAATGAACATAACTTATTTTTTAACTGTAATTTCTTTTAAAATCAGATGGAAAAACAATTGATTGATAAATGACTTCAGTTTGATCTAAATGTTTTAATAACACATGATCTAACAATCTTAAATTAAAAGTTAATAATTAATTTTTATATAATTGTAATAAAAATGTATTACATAAAATAAAAATAAAAATACTGATATAAAATTAAAACCAATTTCATTTATCAATAGACTTTATTTTAAAATAAAATAATAATGATTTTATTCATTCATTTGTTTTCTTGTTTTTAATATTATAGCTAATTATTTATTCATTTGTTTTTTATATCTCTAGGCATGGATACACATACAGGGATGACCCTTACTTGACCTCCACTAGTTAATTATAACTTTAATGACTACAAATAAAAAAAAATGGAAGAATATTATACTAGAAATAACTTTTAACAAGTTAAAGCTAATTTACATTAAAGATTAAATTGATAAACAGAGCAAAACTCTCTTTACAGTATTGCCACCTGTACTAAACAGAGTAATCAATGGATGCCAGAAGGCTTGTGCATAAAATTCCTATCCAATGCCTACTCATCCAATATCCCCAGACTAGTTCCTGGCTTGTGGCCTTCATCAGTGAGGAGCTTTGGATCTGAGAGCACTGCATCTAGATCTTAGGATCTAATGCAACCCTCTAGCAACCACCTTTTATCTCTACTTAATTACAAAACCATGAGAATGAAATTAAAAACACAAAAAATATTTTCAATCTAAGCTCAATAGCTTATATAGTCATATGAGTCTGAACTCAGTTCAGCACCCATACATTTTGGTGTCTTTGGTTCTTTTACAACCATAGCCACCACTATCCTATTAGGCAGGATTGGTGTTAAACCACTAAGCATCACATGATCACATTTCCTATACTAGCACATTAATTGTTGATAAACAGAGCAAATCTCTCCTTACAGTATTGCCATCTGTGCTAAACAGAGTAATCAATGGATGCCAGAAGGCTTGTGCATAAAATCCCTATCTAATGCCTACTCATCCAATATCCCCAGACTAGTTTCTGGATTGTGGCCTTCGTCAGTGAGGAGCTTTGGATCTGAGAGCACTGCATCTAGATCTTAGGATCTAATGCAACCCTCTAACAAACACCTTTTATCTCTACTTAACTACAAAACTATGAGAATGAAATTGAAAACACAAAAAATATTTTCAATCTAAGCTCAATAGCTTATATAGTCATATGGGTCTGAACTCAGTTCAGCACCCATACATTTTGGTATTTTTGGCTCTTTTACAACCATAGCCACCACTATCCTATTAGGCAGAATTGGTGTTAAACCACTAAGCATCACAAGATCACATTTCCTATACTAGCACATTAATTGTTGATAAACAGAGCAAAACTCTCTTTACAGTATTGCCACCTGTGCTATCCTGCCTAATAGGATAGTGGTGGCTATGGTTGTAAAAGAGCCAAAGACACCAAAATGTATGGGTGCTGAACTGAGTTCAGACCCATATGACTATATAAGCTATTGAGCTTAGATTGAAAATATTTTTTGTGTTTTCAATTTCATTCTCATGGTTTTGTAGTTAAGTAGAGATAAAAGGTGGTTGCTAGAGGGTTGCATTAGATCCTAAGATCTAGATGCAGTGCTCTCAGATCCAAAGCTCCTCACTGACGAAGGCCACAAGCCAGAAACTAGTCTGGGGATATTGGATGAGTAGGCATTGGATAGGGATTTTATGCACAAGCCTTCTGGCATCCATTGATTACTCTGTTTAGCACAGGTGGCAATACTGTAAAGAGAGTTTTGCTCTGTTTATCAACAATTAATGTGCTAGTATAGGAAATGTGATCATGTGATGCTTAGTGGTTTAAAGATTAAATTATTATTTGACTGCTTTAAGACAACTAAAGATTAATTTTAAATCAATTTTACATTATTTATTTTATTTATAATATTAGTCCAGTTATTAGCTATACACAAGAAATAACTAAAACAAAAGCTATCTTATGATATAATCATTATCATTTATTATTATTTTAAATACTAACTTAAATATTTATTTTGAGAAAAATGCTATCTTACATCTTCAACAAAACTAATTACAAATATGTTACTTACTTTGCACACATAATTATATATAAAATTTACTAAATATCACAACATTACCAACTATAATTACTTCCTACTCATTACTTACTAATGTCTTCACTTTTTTATCATTATTTTTTTTAAAACAGATAATTGTATAAAATGGTTAAACTAATATAAATTCTGGCAACTATTGATACCAAGTAAAGTTTCACTTAGGTACAATATATATATATATATATATATATATATATATATATATATATATATATATATAATAGAAATTCTTATAACATTATAATACTAACCAAAAAACAATCTTTTAACTAAAATTCTTGAAATGAAATTCAACTAAATATGCAATATATATATATTAAAATGAAATCTGAGATTCAGATTACATTTCATGCATTTCACAGTCCTATCTGATCCCTCACCACCAAACTGGATTGAAATCCAGTCTTACAGATATATACGCATCTATTCAGTTCAATTTTTTTTAAATTTTGTATTCAAAATAAACATTAACAAAAGATTTAATAATCTTGAATTAAATAAGTCACTAACAATATTTTATACAATTTTGATAGGTGGTATATGTGCGTAAATCACATGTATATATTAAAAGCGATGGGGGATTAGGTATAAATTAATATTTATGTTTGTATATGTTATATGAAAATGTATATTTAAAATTTCATGTACTAAAAATATGTATGTATGTAATGCCAGGTTGAATGATGCAATCGGCTTGGTAGCTTGTAAAAGCATTCTAAACTAAAATTAATTAGCATGATTAAATTATTATCTTTATTAGAAAATTAAATAAATTTCATTAACAAAACTTATCGTTTGATAAAATGTATTCCTGAGCCAGAAATAGATTTAGAACAATTGTTTCAAAAATACTAATCTATTTGCATTGTTTTACACTATCTGATTAACAAAGGAGAAATTTCTTACTAAAAGCTGTTCTGCAGTATTTTTTTTATAGCTGCAGGTATTACAAGTTAATAGCAATCCTTAGATAAACTGGAGTCATATAAATAGGAACCAAATTCAGTCATCAGTGAGAGTACATAGATTTGTAAGGTATTCACCGAACAAATCTATGTCACTCAAATTTTTCAAAAAATACCTTCTCTCCATGACCAGGCCAACTCAACCCCAGACAGCCTGCCACTACTGACAAACATCTGCAAACCTGCTGTTATACCATGAAAACAAACTGGGTGATCTACTACCTACTTTGCAAAGGTAACACTGTAAAGTGCCACCTTTATGAACTCAGAATTTTCTCCTGATTAACTCTTAAAATATAAAAGAATTTAATATTAATTATTTGTATCTTTTATAGTCTATTTTATTCTATAATCATTTTGATTAGCCTAATGATTTCTTTCATTTTTAATTTAATGTGGCAATTATTTTATTAATATTTTGTCTAATATATATATTTTAAATGCTAAATGATATTTCAATGAACTTCCACTCTCACCAGTATAGTTATTTTAACCTTAGCTTCTTGCATTAGATAGGATAACACTTAATTAATTAGTTTTGTTTTTACTTTTACAACTATAATGCTTGCTAGGTTGGGAGATTTAAAAAAAAATGTTTTGCTAATTATTATACTTTTTGTGTAAACAACAGAGAGAAAAGTAGTTTCACCTTTGATGAGTTTATGATTTATACAATGTTAATAATCTCCATAAAAGTGCAATATTAATGCAAACAAATATGTTAAATATATATTACTTTTTATGCCTTTATTCTCACCCATCTATACATATATATGAATATTTTTTCTTAAAGCACACCTTAGACTTAATTGTATGCTACGTTATACGTATGTGGAATTTTATTAAATAAATTATTGAAAGGGGGGAAAGGATATAGAACTTTTGTTGGTATTAAAAATAATTTTCTATTAATGTCTTTAAACTATGTTTAATACACAAGATCCTACCATTATCTTTGATGTTATCATTATAGGTTATAACCTTAATTATAGATATTTGAATAGTTATTAGTCCATTTCAAAGCATTGTTAACATAGGCCACTATTCATGTTATTAAGCTTTATCTAGAGATGTCCATCAGAATGCCTGAGTCATCTCATCTTTGTTTCAGGCTTTAAACAGAGCAATGAATGTTTCTGGACCATATACATATGTATAGTCACATAATGAGAGCAATGCATGGGATAATTCTGGCAATGTTTGACCCATTGCATCTCTGTCTGAGGACTTTGTCAACTGATTTCACAAAATATGGGGTGGCAAATTGGCTAGACTGTTTTCTTCTGTAATATGATAAAGCATCTCAAATAAATTGGATCCACAAAAATTTGGCCATTATGCTAACACTGTGACACTTTATATTAGATCCCTCTTTTTAAAAAGCTCAAGCCTATAAATATCTGTATTTAATGTTATGGTCTAACAAAATGTATCTCATAAATTAAACAATTTTTGATGTGTCGCTTAATGACTCTATATATATAATTTAGAGAAATAATTCCACATACCTTTGTCATGCAAATAAAGTAAATAAAACTTTATTAAAAATTATATTTTCTTATATATTAAACTTATGATAGCTTTGTCAGTTAGTTAACTGACAATTATGTAACCCATCCTGGGATCAGTCAAGGTTGTGTTTTCATGTGTAATTCAGGTGAATCATTATAATTGTACACTTTATAAATGTGCTAGATTAATTGAAATGTCATTACGCCACATCAAAACTCTTCTAACTTATTTGTAAATACTTATATTCAAGTGCGAGTAAGCACAATATAACTTATTTGTAATATGAGGTTACTCACCATTTAATATAATTCAAATGTATACTTTTTTATTTCTATTTGTTCATTATTAAATATAATTTTAAAACTAGACATCTAATCATTGCTCATTCTTTAGTTAAATGATTTATTTAAATTTTAAATGTCATGATTTCTGGAATGATATAAGATCCCACTAAAGTTAAGCATAAGTGTTTGTCTGTTTTAAAATGTATATACGCATTTGTCATGATTTTCCCCTGAGTCTCTTTGTTTTTTTACTGTGCGATGTCAGCTAATGGTAAATTAAATATTTTAGTATCATTAGATTTGCTGGTCATAAGTAATTGAATCTGGAATCTGGGCATATAGGGCAGAGTTCATGATTGTTCCTGAACTGGATGTTGTGTCAGATTCAAAGGTCTCCATACAAAAATAATACTAATTTGGCTTTAATAAAATTTTAAAAAGAAAACTATTTAAAAGTTGTTTATAAAAGTACAGGTATTAAATAAAATACACAGTTACATTTTATAATATGTCATTTTACTATTAAATAAATTTTAATTCTAATATAGTTTCCTTTTGTCACTTGTTTTTTATACAATTTAAGAAAGTAATTAAAAGCAAGCAAAGTTTTAATCTTTTAAAAAATATTATAAATTAAGGAGTATATGGTGTATTATAGTATAAATTTAAATGAAAAGTTAATCCTTTCTGAACAAAACATTTTGGTTTTGAAAAGTTTTTTTAAAATTACATTCTTGTTTTGATTATAATCATTTCTAATTTATTGTAACTAAGCTGAGACTTGTTTTTAAATACTTTTGAATTAATTATCAATAAGATTAACCTTGGGGAGAATCTTTAATTATGATTAATGTTGCCTTGTTAAAAATGCACTAATTAAAAAAAATGTTTCTGAAAGATAAGAGCCCTTATAAATAGATCTGGGATTATGGAATCATGATTCTCCAGCTATTGTTTTTGATGATTTTTGTTAGTTTTTCTCCAACTTTTAATAGACCAATTTAGAGACTGGTTTGAATTGCTGTGCTGTTATAATTTTGTCAATACCAAATCTGTATGCAAAAAAGAACTGCTTCAATAGTATTTTTGCCATGTCATGCTAGGCCAGCCTTAAAATGAGTCTTGGAGCCAAATTGTCCTGCAAAATCATGCTATAAGAGCCCAAATCAGAACTGAGCTCTAACATTTCCTCTTTCCTTCTCAACAAAAATGGATACATAAAGTCTTCACTGGAGTTCCCCATGAAATAAACTATATATGCTATGCTGAAAGTCCTCTTCAGTTTTAAATTTATACCTCAAGGTAACCTGTTTTTTTTATTGTTTTCAGGGTGAAATTTTAAGTCTCAGCTTAATCTTAAAAGTAACATATTTTATTATATTGTTTGTTTATTAAATTTTAAAATATTTAGATCATTGTATTTATAGTGTATCTTGAAATCTTAGTTTTAGAATTCCAAGTTTGCTTTCCATTTTAGTTATCTGAGAATGTATCATGAGATATTTTATATGCTTAATATATCTCCCTTTATTTTACTAACTTTTGGTAAATGCTTTGGCTCACCTTTATAATTTCAGTTTCCTCACCTGTCCCTATTTTATCACCCAATACTTAATTTTAAATACATTTAGTTTTTTTTTTCCAACTGCAAATCTTGTGATTGGCAGTTTATCATGTTTGTTATTCTAATTGTTCTGTAGTTGGAGATTTTGTTTTTTGATTTCTAGATTATGTAAGACCATAATCATTCTTCAAGTTTTGTTGTATTGTTTGTGAAATCAACCATGAATTGTCTTAAATGTGGTACATCATGAGCTGTTCTTCCAGCTGTATAATATTCTGGGACTCTATACATTATTCTGGGTCAAAAAATTCTCACAGGCACTATTTCATTGGTTTTCTATAAGACTATATTGTTTTGATTTGATTTCTGAATTGGGAAGCTAGAAGTAGTTTTTTTAATCACCAGCAGAATGATACTATTAATCATCTTTTATATGGTCGGTTGGAGAATGTTTTTTCTGCTAAAGTATATTTGCTGTACTGATATACGCTCTTGGATGAATTTCTAATAAATGTAAGTCAATGTTCATATTTTATTTGCTAGATTTATTTTTTCTTTTATTTGTTGTCTTGAATGTATTTGTCAGAGCTTGTACTGAGAATTTAGTTTGTAAACTTATTTGTATTTCTAATTAATTCACTTTCTTAATAAGTGCTTGGGCAGATCTAAATAGCTTTCTAATTAATTACCTGTTTTTTATTGAGACTTTTATTTATTATATTGTAGCTTAGTTTTGACCAATTAGTTAGTTGGTGATTCCCCAGTTTTAAATGTCAGTTTTTCTTAAATCAGATAATTAATGTTTTCTCCATTTTAAATCATTTACGCTGGAGTATTTTGTTTTTTGTTTCTTTAAATTTGAGATTTATGTTTTCTCCCATTTTATAATTTATACTCTATCATATTCATTTACCATTTTTGTGTTCTTGCATTGTAATCAACCATGTTGATCTTAAACATGATTGCTCCATGCAGTAGTTCTGTGGATATTATTATGTCATTAGCCTAAGCTATTGATCACTTGAACACACTGGTTTCATTGATTCCTGCAAGAAACTTTCATTTCCCTTCTATTTTAGAACTTTTGAATAAAAAACCAGAGTTGCTTATGTGAATCATCAGCTGAAGGAAAATCCTTTCCTCCTTTTTAATTCTTTATTAAAAAATTAATTTGTCTGCCAGAGCATTGACATTTTATTCTTGTAAGTACATGCCTGGTATGTGTGTAAATCTCTATTTTAAAATTTTATATTACTTTTAATAAAATTAAAATACATTAGTTTAAGCTTAATTTTTCTGACATTTGTTATAGTGCTTTTCTTTTCTCAATTGTCTGAACAATAGTTAAGATCTCTTGCTGTCTCTCTCAGTCTAGTCAGAGTAAACCATTATCACCATTCACTTTTTATCACAGAAAAATAATTTTCCAGATAGTAACTGATCAGGTGGCACTTTCTGTGATCAAGGGTGGATCGAGTGACTGTTACATATTTATTAAATTTAAGCACAACCAACTTAGGGCTTGAACTTTAAAGCCCTTGTGAGATTTTGTTTAGACAACTGAGAAAGATTTCAGGTGTAGGAGGCAAGATTTACTAGGTAGGGATCAGTTTGCATTAGTTATGGCATGGATTGTTGGAAAAGTTTGGTGTAAAGGGGTTTATCTTTTTGATATGATAATAATATAAAACAGTCAAGTAGTTTTCCTGTCAAATCTATATAAAAAACATTAGTATAATGAGTTTAATTTTGTTTAAAAATGGTAGTTGAAAAAGAAAAGGAAGACTCAGAGATCAGGATGATGATGAAGAGGATGATGAAGATGATAATAGAAATAAAGGAAGAAAATAGAGAAGTGTGTAAAGAAATAAAGGAAAAAAATTAGTGAAGTCAAGCAGGGCCAGTGGGCAATGAAAGAAGAAATGATTAAGAAAATGAAAGAAATAAGATGTAAAATAATGGGAAGAGTAGAGGAACATCAGATAAATATTGAAACCATAAAGGTAGAGAAAGAGTTGAATCAAGAAAGTGAGAAAATAGAAAAAGAAGTTGAGGTTATAAAAAATATAGAAATTGAAGTAGAACAGGATACTGTTAGAATAAATAAGGTGGAAAGAAATATAGGAATAGATAGTGATTGGATACAAATAGTGCAAAAAAGTAAAAAATGTAGATCATGAGAGAGAAGAAATTTATAAGTAAAAGGCCAAAAGTAATATAAAAAAATTTCTGCAAAAGACTAAAAATGAGTTGAGTAAAATAACTTTATTTTGAACATGGTTCTAAAGCAAAGAAAAAAATTAAAAAAAAGAGAAGGGTGTATGATTTTAAAGCAGAAATAGAAACCATTTATTGAACAATCTTATTTAAAATGTTCAAAAAGATTGTAGAAGATAATGTTTTTCCATTTACTAGTGCTGACAGTATCAGTAATAAAGTGGGACATTTTGTAGAAATGTGTTTTGCTCAGCAAAAAGAATTTCAGATATATGAGGCAGAAAACAAAACAGAAAATGAAAGCGACAAGAAAAATTTATAAGCTAAGAAAGGACAGGAGAGAGAAAAAAATAACAGACAACAGTTACAGGTTAAGCTTTTAGTAAATGGACAGATTTTTTAAAAAAATGAGAATTTGTTTCATGGGTTATGAGATTGGATGAGATATTAGGTAAAATATTTTTTTCCATAGCACAAGGCAAACTTTCAGATGGCATTTTACAGGGAGATTTTAAAATGTTTAAAGTTTAAAAAAAATAGCACCAAAATGCTTTTATTTTTTTTGAGGATGGGTTGGAGCAGTTGAACTGGATGTTGTATTTGATTCAAAGGTGTCTGTACAAAAGTAATACTAATTTGGTTTTAAAAAATTTTTAAAAAGAAAACTATTTAAAAGTTGTTTATAAGACTACGTGTATTAACGCACATATTGAAACAGTATGATTTCATCGTCATACGTTTCACCTATTCTAGAAATTAGTAGCCTTCATTTTCCTAGTTCAAACCCTAAAGGTACACATATATATATAACAATATACTTGGGAATTTAACATGTATAAAAACGTATATTTACATGTATATGTGTGTAATTGTATATGCACACACGTCTGCTATAATTGTATATATTTTGTAATAATTCTATTTGCTAAAAATGGTATATTCACATCTGAATGATATTATCATTATATAATGTACACACCTTATAATTTTATAAATATTCATCTTATGATTTTAAATAATTGAATTGGTTTCAAGCTGGGAAAATTATATTAGATAAGAACAGAATTCTCTAAAGTATTTCAAACTGGCTTTAAGGTACCCAATTACTTAACCATGTAGAGCAACTAAATACAAAGGTAGATGTCTCACATCTAGGATAAAATGCTAGCAGCTTAAATCTCTTTCAGTAAAAGAAAAGGAGAAGCAATCCAATGTTTAAAAAAAGAACTTTACCAATCTCATGGGACACCACCGATACAAATCCAGATTTTAGGATTCTTAATAAAATAAAAGTTGGACAATTAAACCTGCACTGAAATCCAGATTGGAACTGGAATCTGAGAAAAATAAAAGGAACAATGAATAAACCTGAAATCAATCAACCGATTTGTCTGAAGCTGATGCAATTAAGACTTCTTAGGTTTTAATGTCTAAAAATAAAGATTGTGAATGAACTGTAAGAGGGGGGGGTTAAAAAAGTATAAAAAAGGGAGTTGAAAGAAAATTATCATCCATTTTGCTTGACTCATGTTTCAACTTATATCCAGGCAGCAGGCTCAGTTTCTACCATGCAAATAAGTGGCTAGAAAAGCTAAGGCCATCTTCTCGATGGTCAAGAGCCGTTTATGGAGCCCGTAGATCCAAGCCACAGCACTACTTAAAGAATAGCCGAACGATGAACCAGCTCAGATCAATCAGTCCATGCGTGTATTTCATACTTTCAAGCTGCAAGCCTCCAGATAAATAACCGGTAACCACTTCTCAATCAAACTAAATCTAAAAGCTATAGCCATCTATAAATCTTTCTTAAAGCTAGCTATATAATAAGTAATGTGCACAAACTCTTCCATTCAAATCTTATAAATTAATCACACTATGTTTAAAAGGTGTATTCTCTCTTAAAGTAATTAACTGTATTAGATAAACGTATCTCAACCTGTATAATTTTAAAATACTTTAAAAGTTAAATGTAAATCTTGCCTGATCACAAATTCTTAAATCTCTTTTTTAAATTCAACTTATAAAAGCTTATTTGCCTTATTATTTCCTCTATTTGCGTCTATACTTTCGCATCTATATATATTTGTTAAAATGTATTTATTGATTTATGCTTTGCCTTCGGAGCAGAGACCATTAATTATTATAACTTAAAGAGAAGTTTGTTCTCAAGTAAAGTAATTATGCTGTTTGGCATATCTATAGATTGTCTCTGGTCCGAAACCTACTTTGATATATTATTTGAACGGCTATGCGTAGCTTAATATCACATATGTTGCTTATAAAAAGGTTTGTTTGGTTAATAAAAGAGTGATAATTTAAGGCATATTCAGTAGTTAGCCAAGTTTAAGCCCCAGATATGCTTTAGACCCCCTTAATGTAATTGCATATAATATGTAGTTAATTAATAAACTAGATCAATTTTAATAAAGTTCCTCTTTAGCACAATTTCAGTGTTTATTTAATTAACTGGCGTAAGGTAGTTTGCAGAAGAAACTATAGATTTCGTGCTTTAGTAGTTGTTATAATTAAGATTCCAAAAGCATTGTGAATGAGTTTTTACGAAGCACTGAGGTGCATTCCGCCTTGCTATCATATAATTATTAAGATAAGATTAGGTTTTAAGGGCTATCTTATCATCCTTAGTTCAGACAGCCTTCTCTTGAATGGGATAATGATTTTAAGGGTCATTCCCATTTCCTCCTTTAAAAACTGAAACACTGGAATCCAGCATCTTATATCGTGGCTGTTCGAGCATCCGAACTAAAAGTTCTGCTGAATCTCATGAGTAAAAGCACATTTAAGCCGCATCTGATGTAATTTGCATAGCGCCGTAGCCTCAGAAGTTATGCTACAAAACACCAGTTCATCTACTGTATATTAATTGTTCAGCATTGATCTGAACCTAAGATCTAGTTTATCTAAGAATATCTACATAAAGAGCACATTGACTGCTCATCGCGTCATGATAAATTTAAGTACACATTGTATAAAGTTCCCACTCTCTTAGAGTTTAACCCTTAACATACTGAGTAGGAATGGCAGAACATAATTTAGACATCAGTATAGACGTAAAATAATTATTAACGTATAAACGATATAATAGAATAATGATCGTTAAGTACAATTGATTACAGAACGTGTAGTTCGTATTTTCACCATTGATTATAGAATGTATAGTTCGTATTTTCACCATCCCACCTGCGAGTGGAATATGCAGTATATTTAATTGTTATTGGTTGTGTTTTGTCAATATTAAATAATTTTAAAAACCTATTAATGTCTGCAATATTATTCACTTTATTTATATAAAATTACCATCCATAATGATTTTATATGCATGAGATAATCAGCCATAGGTTGTGTGAGTGTGTTTGGTTAAGCTATAAACATTTAGTTAAATATCTCTGAGTCTCTCATTTTACCCTTTGCTATTGCCGGCACGGAATTTGAGAGATTACGAGTGTAACCTCATATATGTCATTCATAAGGTAGTAAGTCAGGGAGTGTTGGTAAAGGAGCTGAAGTGCAGTCAGATTTGGTCTCAAACCCTCATCTAGATCAGCCTTGGTATAATTTACCACAACTCTGGATTTTGTTGCGTGGATGTTCAAATATGACTGTTACATAGTATTTTTTTTTTTCCGGGAATGTCGCACCAACTGGGGCCTTCAAATATAAACCTACATACCTGAGAGGGGATGTTAACATAGATGTGTTTTCATATCATTTGTTATATATGTGTGGATTTTTTTTTTCCGAATATGAACGCCAAACGTGGAGTTTCGTTAATTTTCTCCACGCCCTGAACTAAATGCATACGAACGCACAAATCATATAGATTTATGTTGAAGTTCAAGTTTATATTTTGTCGAATTATATTTTATATTTATGATATACATAGAATTTTTATATCTATATATGTATAATGCACGCATTGGTAGTGAAAATTTTATTTTGTCTAAGAGAAACATTTGATTATTATATTTTGATATTTTATTGATTTTTTTTTGATTGATTGTTATTTAAAGGCAGTGACAATTAATTTCACATTTTATCAATTTTATATATATGCGAGTGAAAAAGTAAAATGTTGTTTAGAGTATAGAATTCGTAAAAAGATTTCTAAACGCCAACGCATATGTTAAAATCAGTAGTACTGCCGCAAGTAATTTCGCCTTTTGTCAAGTAAATATATGCGTGTGAAAAATAAAGTTTTGTTTTAGATCATATGATTTGTAATATTTCTAAACATAAATGCTAAAATCGGCAGGTAACATGAAAGATTTTTTTAAAAAGATTATTTTATATGTGCGCATGGATAATAATTTTTTTTTTCCAATGGTAATTAAAAGATGTAAATAAATAAGAAAGCAGTCTTTTTTTTTGTTGAAATAATTTATATATATACGCGTGTCGAGAATAGTTTTAATAGTTAAATAGGAAGAATTTTTTTTTGGAAATATTTTATACATATATATATGCGGGTTGATGGTAAATTTTTTTGTTTGTCACAAAAGGACATTCAATTGTGATTAAAGACAGTGACTGAGATTGATTTCGAATTTTATATGCAAGTAAACCGTTTTGAAATATTTTATATATGTATGCGTGTCAATAGTAAATTTTTTTTTTGTCACAAAAGAGCGGTCAATTGTAATCAAAAGTAGTGACTAAAATTGTTCTAATTTTGTCCACAGTTATGTATATATGTATGGGTGAAAAACGTAAATTTCTAGTCTATGTTATGTGTTGTATAACACACTTTCTCAAATCAAATTCGCTAGAGTTGGAATGTAAACACACTGTGGCTGATAAAAAAATTATTTTGTAATGAGAAATAAACGAAAAATTTTAAATTTGGTTATATAAACAGCAATGCATATTGTGAGGTCCAATACCGTATATATATAGATACGGGTATCTCATCCACTGGCAACTGGCGCCTGGGGGCTCTTAAATAGCTGAGACTTTCTCATATAAATTTGTTGTCAGGGTGAGACAATTGAAAGGACTCCACTGTCGGGAAGTTTGGTTGGTGATTCAATTGTACTAGAGTGAATAAACAAACGATCAGGCAAGATTGTGCTATATATATGTGTGTACTTAAAAGGGGAATGAAGTTCAAAAAAAAAAGAGAAAAAGCAATCATAGTTAAAAGAAATAGTGATGGCAGCTCTGCAGTGTTGGAAAGAGAAGACAGGCATGGGTAAGAACAATTTTATTATTATTAGTTAAATTTTTTTTGGTTGTTGTTGTAATCTCATATGCTAGATAAATTAAGGGCTTGGTTCAGTTCTAAGTAGTTACTAGTGGTAGGGCAGAATCCTTGGATGGTCTTTTCATTGGGGAGGATGGCAATACGCTGTTCAGAATAAATTGAAGTACATTTAGCAAAAATAAGAATGGATAACAGTACAGAAGAGAGAGTAATAGTAGAGAAGAGTGAGGCAAGAGAGGAAAGGCTCAAAGAGGGGGTGGAGAGTAAAGGAAAGAGGTTGAGATCAGGAAGAGAAATAGTGGAAATAAATAGTGCAGAAGAGGAGATAGTAGGGAAAAGTAGGGAGGCAGAAAACAGGGAACAATCTAATGGGGAACCAGAGCAGGTTTTGGAGGAGACAACACAGGAAGAAAAGAGAATGATAGCTGCTCTATTTAGCAGGATAGAACAAAGAGATAAAGAAAGAGACAAGGAAAGAGAAAGAAGAGACAGGGAAAGAGACAAGGAGAGAGAAAAAAGGGAGAAAGAGAGAGATGATAGGTTATATGCCATATGGAGGGAGATAGAAGAAAGGGACCAAAAGATTAAGAAGGAAAAGGAAGCCAGGGACAAGGTAGCCAAGCAGGAACAGGAGAGACTATCAAAAACTAGAGCAGAGAGTAGAGTTACTGAGAAAGACAAAGAAGCTGTAATATGGTATCCAGAAGAGGTTGAACCTAGAGAAACTAAGGGTGAAATGGTGGAAGAAGTTGTAGAGATAGGTAGAGAAACTGAGAACAAGGAGAGTAACCATGAGGATGTAGATACAGAGGAAGTAGAAAAGACAGAATCTCCTTTTGAAATAAGATCGAAAGAGCAAAGAAGTGAGTCAGGGGTTGTAGAAGAAATGTTGCAAGTTAGTATTCAAAAAGAGATGTGGGGAATGAGTGAAAAAAATAGTTTAGTGGAGGAACATGTTAAAACAGAAAGGAAGCCAGAGGATACCATTGAGATAAAGCAAGTTGAAGGAACTTTAGAAGTTTCAACCAGAGATATTTCAGGGGAATCACAGGTTGAAAATCCTATTACTGATGAAGCAAAAATCGAGGTTATTAAAGAGGAAGAAATTGAAATTAGGAAGTGTGATATGGAAATTGCCAATCCACCTTCAGGAAAGCTGCTAATTGTGGAATATATCTCTAAAACTGCAAAAGGAGAAGTAGTACATACAGAAGTTGAGACGGACATAGTAGTAAACACCGAAAAGGAATGTAAAATGGATGTGAAGGTAGTAGAAGGCTCCAAAATAGTTGTAGGGATTGAGGGGTTTAACTTTGATATAAAAACTGAGGAAGAGTTAAGACTTGAGGAAGAAACTGTAGAAGAGCTTAAAAGGAATACAAAGACTGCTGAGGAGTCGCAAGCTGATTTAATAAAATCTAAAATTGATGTAAATTTTATAACAGAGTCCAACATCAGTGGTGAGATCATGGAAAAGTATAAAATCGATGTTGTGAATATTGATAATTGTAATATCAATAGGGAGATATCAGAAGATTCAAAAATCTATTCAGAGACTGAAATTGATATCGAAAACATGGAAGAGATGAAACTTGATGAAATCATGCAGGGATCTTTTGAACAACAAAAGATAGTTCAGAACATTGAGGACTCTATAGATATGGAAGGAAATGACAAAGAATACAAAGTAAATCTTCTTTCAACCTCATCGAATCATGTTATTGTTATTGAAGAAATTAAGCCAAAATCTTACCCAGAAGTACTAAAACTAATCGCAATTGAGATTACCAAAACTTGCATAAATAGGAATGTTTTAGAAGACAGACCTTTCTCAGAAATTTTCAAAATGAATAAGTTTGATCGAGGGGCAGAAGATAGTGGAGCTAAGTCTGAGATCAAGGCCTGGGGGGATGGAGTGATTTTTGATTATGAGAGTAGCCCTGATACTGCCAGAAGCCAAATGGGAAAGACAGGGTGGAAAAGGAAGAGGAGAAAAGAAGATACTTATGTCTTTAGTAGGAGAAAATCATATGGTTCGAATATGAGAAAGTGGATAAGGTTTCAAGGAACAAGGTTTCGAGAGATTAATGATAATGTTCCAAAGAATAAGGTTGCAAAGCTGACAAGGTTTCTAATGTTTAGAGCCAAAGGTGAAATAGACCGTAAAACAAAACCCCCAGATGCATCAGGAATAGTTAATATCTAAGGATCTAGTTTACATTTTACCAGTAAAAATATATATAGGTATGGATAAGCCTATTGGTAGAGGTAGTTTTTTTATTTATATTGTTTTTCTTTATTATTATTTCACCAATATAAATAATCACAAAGGTAGTAGCATATTTAGTAGATATAGAGGAATGATTATATATATACAGGTAAGAGTAAGGCAGAGGTATATTTTATCCCTATGAACAATGAGGTATTAGATGTAGTGAGAAATGCATTAGATTTTAGATTGAAAGGATTCATTTGTTTGTCATGTGTTTTTTTTTTTTTGTTTATGTGCTGGGTAGACCAAAGTTAGGATGGGAGGTGCTGATACAACGTGAGAAATAAATTTTGTAAATCTTATACACAGAAAATGATTTATGATTGCTCATTTAAATAATAAGTAAATTCATTTTTTTTATTGTTTTTTTTGTTTCCGGACTTCACTGATATGAAACAGTATGATTTCATCGTCATATGTTTCACCTATTCTAGAAATTAGTAGCCTTCATTTCCCTAGTTCAAACCCTAAAGGTACTCATATATATAACAATATACTTGGGGAATTTAACATGTATAAAAACGTATATTTACACGTATATGTGTGTAATTGTATATGCACACACATCTGCTATAATTGTATATATTTTGTAATAATTCTATTTGCTAAAAATGGTATATTCACATCTGAATGATATTATCATTATATAACGTACACACCTTATAATTTTATAAATATTCATCTTATGATTTTAAATAATTGAATTGGTTTCAAGCTGGGAAAATTATATTAGATAAGAACAAAATTCTCTAAAGTATTTCAAACTGGCTTTAAGGTACCCAATTACTTAACCATGTAGAGCAACTAAAAACAAAGGTAGATGTCTCACGTCTAGGATAAAACACTAGCAGCTTAAATCTCTTTCAGTAAAAGAAAAGAAGAAGCAATCCAATGTTTAAAAAAAGAACTTTACCAATCTCATGGGACACCACCGGTACAAATCCAGATTTTAGGATTCTTAATAAAATAAAAGTTGGACAATTAAACCTGCACTGAAATCCAGATTGGAACTGGAATCTGAAAAAAATAAGAGGAACAATGAATAAACCTGAAATCAATCAACCGATTCGTCTGAAGCTGATGCAATTAAGACTTCTTAGGTTTTAATGTCTAAAAATAAAGATTGTGAATGAACTGTAAGAGGGGGGGTTTAAAAAGTATAAAAAAGGCAGTTGAAAGAAAATTATCATCCATTTTGCTTGACTCATGTTTCAACTTATATCCAGGCAGCAGGCTCAGTTTCTACCATGCAAATAAGTGGCTAGAAAAGCTAAGGCCATCTTCCTGATGGTCAAGAACTGTTTATGGAGCCCGGAGATCCAAGCCACAGCCCTACTTAAAGAATAGCCCAACGATGAACCAGCTCAGATCAATCAGTCCATGCGTGTATTTCATACTTTGAAGCTGCAAGCCTCCAGATAAATAACCGGTAACCACTTCTCAATCAAACTAAATCTAAAAGCTATAGCCATCTATAAATCTTTCTTAAAGCTAGCTATATAATAAGTAATGTGCACAAACTCTTCCATTCAAATCTTATAAATTAATCACACTATGTTTAAAAGGTGTATTCTCTCTTAAAGTAATTAACTGTATTAGATAAACGTATCTCAACCTGTATAATTTTAAAATACTTTAAAAGTTAAATGTAAATCTTGCCTGATCACAAATTCTTAAATCTCTTTTTTAAATTCAACTTATAAAAGCTTATTTGCCTTATTATTTTCTCTATTTGTGTCTATACTTTCGCATCTATATATATTTGTTAAAATGTATTTATTGATTTATGCTTTGCCTTCGGAGCAGAGACCATTAATTATTATAACTTAAAGAGAAGTTTTGTTCTCAAGTAAAGTAATTATGCTGTTTGGCATATCTATAGATTGTCTCTGGTCCGAAACCTACTTTGATATATTATTTGAACGGCTATGCGTAGCTTAATATCACATATGTTGCTTATAAAAAAATCTGTTTGGTTAAATAAAAGAGAGTGATAATTTAAGGCATATTCAGTAGTTAGCCAAGTTTAAGCCCCAGATATGCTTTAGACCCCCTTAATGTAATTGCATATAATATGTAGTTAATTAATAAACTAGATCAATTTTAATAAAGTCCTCTTTAGCACAATTTCAGTGTTTATTTAATTAACTGGCGTAAGGTAGTTTGCAGAAGAAACTATAGATTTCGCGCTTTACTAATTGTTATAATTAAGATTCCAAAAGCGTTGTGAATGAGTTTTTACGAAGCACTGAGGTGCATTCCGCCTTGCTATCATATAATTATTAAGATAAGATTAGGTTTTAAGGGCTATCTTATCATCCTTAGTTCGGACAGCCTTCTCTTGAATGGGATAATGATTTTAAGGGTCATTCCCATTTCCTCCTTTAGAAACTGGAACACCAGAATCCAGCATCTTATATCATTGCTGTTCGAGCATCCGAACTAAAAGTTCATGTATAGCAGGCGAGCGGTATCTGAGAACCAAGAAAATGCTGCTGAATCTCATGAGTAAAAGCACATTCAAGCCGCATCTGATGTAATTTGCATAGCGCCGTAGCCTTAGAAGTTATGCTACAAAATGCCAGTTTATCTGCTGTATATTAATTGTTCAGCATTGATCTGAACCTAAGATCTAGTTTATCTAAGAATATCTACATAAAGAGCACATTGACTGCTCATCGCATAATGATAAATTTAAGTACACATTGTATAAAGTTCCCACTCTCTTAGAGTTTAACCCTTAACATACTGAGTAGGAATGGCAGAACATAATTTAGACATCAGTATAGACGTAAAATAATTATTAAAGTATAAACGATATAATAGAATAATGATCGTTAAGTACAATTGATTACAGAACGTGTAGTTCGTATTTTCACCATTGATTATAGAACGTATAGTTTGTATTTTCACCATCCCACCTGTGAGTGGAATATGCAGTATATTTAATTGTTATTGGTTGTGTTTTGTCAATATTAAATAATTTTAAAAACCTATTAACATCTGCAATATTATTCACTTTATTTATATTAAATCACCATCCATAATGATATTATATGCATGAGATAATCAGCCATAGGTTGTGTGAGTGTGTTTGGTTAAGCTATAAACATTTAGTTAAATATCTCCGAGTCTCTCGTTTTACCCTTTGCTATTGCCGGTGCGGAATTTGAGAGATTACGAGTGTAACCTCATATATGTCATTCATAAGGTAGTAAGTCAGGGATTGTTGGTAAAGGAGCTGAGGTGCGGTCAGATTTGGTCTCAAACCCTCATCTAGGTCAGCCTTGGTATAATTTACCAAAACTCTGGATTTTGTTGCAATGATGTTCAAATATGACTGTTACAATATGCAGTTACATTTTAAAATATGTCATTTTACTTTTTAATAAATTTTAATTCTAAGATAGTTTTCTTTTATCGCTTGTTCTTTTAATATAATTTAAAAAAGTAATTAAAAGTAAGCAAACTTTTAATTTAAAAAAAAAAATTCTAAATGTTAAACAAAAAAGTTAATCCTTTCTGAAGAAAACATTTTGGTTTTGGAAAGTTTTTTTTAATTGCATTCTTATTTTAATTATAATCGTTTCTAATTTACTTTAACTAAGCAGAGACTGGTTTTAAATATTTTTGAATTAATTATCAATAAGGTTAATCTTGGGGAGAATATTTAATTAGAATTAAAACTAAAATAAAGTTGTTCTGTTGAAAAACCACTAATTAAAAAAAATGTTTTGAAAAGATAAGAGCCTTTATAAATAGACCTGGGATTGTAGACTCATTATCCTCCAGCTATTGTTGTTGATGCTGCCTGTTAGTTTTTCTGCAACTTTTAGCACACCAATTTAGAGAGTGGTTCTGAATTGCTGTGCGGTTATAATTTCTTCAATGCCAACGCTATATACAAGAAAGAATTGCTTCAATAATATTTGCCATGTCATGCTAGGCCAATCTTGAGGTGAGTCCCGGAGCCAAATTGTCCTGCAAAATCATGCCATAAGATCTCAAATAGGAACTGATCCCTATCATTGACTCCTGCCTTCTCAACAAAAATGGAAACCTAAAGTCTTCACTGGAGTTCCTCATGGAATGAACTATATATGCCATGCAGGAAGACCTCCACAGTTTTAAATTTATACTGCAAGGTAACCTGTTTCTTTTATTCTTTCCAGGGTAAAATTTTAATTCTCAGCTTAATCTTAATTATAACATATTTTATTATATCATTTGTTTATTAAATTTAAAATATTTAGAGCATGTTTTCTGTTTGCTTATCATTGTATTTGTAGTGTATCTTGGAATCTTAGTTTTAGGATTCCAAGTTTGCTTTCCATTTTAGTTATCTGAAAGGGTATCATGAGATTATATTTTATATGCTTAATATGTCTTTTTATTTTACTAACTTTTGGTAAATGCTTTGGCAGACCTTCATTATTTCAGTTTGCTCACTTGTCTATTTTATCACCCAAAACTTAATTTTAAGTATGCTTAGTTTGCATTTTTTTGCAAACTGCAAATCTTTTGGCTGGTGGTTTCTTGTTTGTTATTCTAGTTTTTCTATAGTTGAACATTTCATTTCATTGTTTTTATATTACATATGACCATGATTATTCTTCAAGTTTTCTTGTCTTGTTTGTGAAATAAACTATGAATTGCTTTAAATGTGGTACATCGTAAGGTGTTTTTCCAGTAATATGGAGATCTGGGACTCAATGCATTATTACAGATCAAGAAATGCTTGCTGGCACTATTTTGTTGATTTCCTACAAGACAATATTATTTTGTTTCCTACAAGACAATATTGTTTTGTTTTGATCTCTGAATTGGAAAGTTATAAATAGTTTTTAAAAATTTCCAGCAAGAACATAATAGTAATTACCATTTACATCGTAGGTGAGAGAACATTTCTTTCTGCTAACATATTTCATTATTGATATTTGCTGTACTCATATACACTCTTGGATGAATTCACTAATAGATCTAGGTCAATGTTCATATTTTGTTTGCTAGATTTATTTTATCATCTATTTGTCGCTTTAAATTTATTTGTCAGAGTTTGTACTGAGAAAGTTTGTAAACTTATTTGTATTTTTAATTATTTCACTTTCTTAATAAACACTTGGGCAGACCTAAATATTTTTTTAATTACTTACCTGTCTCTGATTGAGACATTTATTTATTATATTGCAGCTTAGTTTTGACCAATTATTTAGTTGGTGATTCCCCAGTTTTAAATGTCTGTTTTCCTTAAATCAGATATTTAATGTTTTCTCCCTTTTAAATCATTTACACTGGAGTATTTTGCTTTCTATTTCTTTAAATTTGAGATTTAAGTTTTCTCCCATTCTATAATTTATACTCTATCATATTCATTTACAATTTTTGTGTTCTTGCATTGTAATCAACCATGGTGATCTTAAATGTGATTGGTCCATGCAGCAGTTCCATGACATTATGACATCTTTAGCCTAAGCAAGTGATCACTTGACCACACTGGTTTCATTAATTCCTGTGAGAAACTTTAATTTGCTTTTCATTTTAGAACTTTTAATAAGAAAACCAGAATTGCTTAAGTGAATCATGAGCTGAAGAAAAATCCTTCCCTCCTATTTAATTCTTTATTTGAAAATTGTTCTGTCTGCCAGAGCATTGACATTTTATTCTTTTAGTAAATTCCTGATATAACTGTATTTATTGTGTGTAAAGCTCTTCTTAAAAATTTTATATTACTGTTAATAAATTAAAAAACAATAGTTTAAACTTATTTTTTCTGACATTTGTCTTAGTGCTTTTATTTTTTCAATTGTCTGAACAATAGTTAAAATCCCTTGCTGCCTCCCTGGGTTTAGTCAGTGTAAACTATCATCACCATCCACTTTTGATCATGGTAAACTAATTTTCCAGATACACAGTGATCTGGTGGCACACTTCTACATCAAGAGTAGATTAAGTGATTGTTACAATATATATATATATATATATATATATATATATATATATATATATATATATATATATATATATATATATATATATATATATATATATATATTATAATTGAAATAATATTTTTAAGATTGTTTGTAACTATTTATAAACCGTTAAAAATATTATTTCAATTATATATATATATATATATATATATTGTAATGATCACACATACTGTGATCACACATGTGTACATTTCATATATATATACCACATAATATTAAATGTGAGTTTTATATGTAAATTAATACATAGAAATTGGATAATAAATGTACGAAAGAAAAGAAATTTATTTTAAGATAGTGTCAATTAAAAAATCAAAATGGTGTAGTTGAGGAATGCAATTAAAAGCAGAATCAATTATAGTAATTAAAGAAAGTGAAGGAAGGTAAGTGAACAAGATTCTTATCTTTCACCTTCCAAAGTCAACTTTTTTAAAAAGAATTTAGAATAGTAAAGTTAAGGGAATATTAAAATAGGATCATCAAAGTTGATGATCAAGTCTTAAAGAGAAAAGTAAATAAAAAGGAGGTTAATGATGGTAGAATTAGCAATCATAAAATTCGATCGTAGTTATAAATAAAATAAATAGATTTATAAAAAAAGATAAAGATCGTCTCTTCAAACTACACATGTGAACACATGAAATATATGTATGGCTATGTAAAGGAAAGAAAGAGTGTATAAATAAAAAAAAAATTATTTTATTAAAAGAGAAATGGAAAAGTAACTAAAAACCGATAATATGGAAGTAAATAAAGAAAAAAACAAGAAGAAAATTTGTATTTTATGAAAGTAAAATAAAGGTGTGAAATGTATTTAATGACATTCCAATGAAACAATCAAAGCATCTACCCTCAATGCTATCACAGGCATCTACCTCTCCCTTTATGGGAAAGTCACCCTCCTCAATCTTCTAGTGTTTCCTAAAATAGCATACTACCTCCCCATTGTTCTACCTACACATTCCTTTATATCCAAAATCAACTCCCTTTGCACCCGTTTTCTTTGGGAAAGAAAGGTGGTGGCCATTAGCCTAAAAAGAACTTGTTTTCCTAAAAACCTCAATGGCTTGGGCCTGCACTCCATCAACACTCTTCTGATCCAGAAATCTCACAACATTATCCTCACACTCCTTAGTCACTTCCCTGCCAATCTTGTGCATATCATTATCACACCCACTGACACTCCTCCTCCCAATGGCAGGCCTAGGTCATGGACCTCACTTGTTGACAACATCCTACAAAAGGCTGGCTTTGCTATACCATCCATCAACAGCAAACTAAAGTACTGGGAGGAGTTCAACCAGACTGCAGACTTCTCCATTGTGTCCCCTACCTTTCTCGGACTTAGCAACGCTCAACTAATCCGCAAATTCAAAAGATGGTCCCTTGAAGCAAAATTCCTTGATTTTCTCCTCAAAATAAATCTTCACTCCCCACAAATCAATTTTTGGTGAACCGTAGGGGTTTCACCAAGATCTCTCCCATATGCCAGCTCTGTAAAACTGACAATGAAACCATCCAGTACTTCCTACTTAAATGTCCTTTTCTGCTTGGCATGAGAAATGTCATCAATTCCTACCTTTTCTCACACAGAAATACCATCTTCAACCTCCAAGAATCCATAGAAACAGGGGTCTTTGCAATCATTAGACTGTCAATTTTTCTCATCTATACTCTCTGGTTGCTCCGATGTGCCATCATCCTTGACCAGAGAGTACTTTCAGTAAATCAAAAGCTCTTGGATTTAATTCGCACTCTCAAAACCCGAGATACCAAACTAGCTCCATCTCCACTCCTCCCAGACACTTGGGCAATCCTCCAACTCCCATCCTCTCAGCCTCTGCCATAGGACTCAATCACAAAGACATGCTTTTCTAGCCAGCCTGAACTACACACCAATTCCCCTCTCCACTTCCCATTCCCTTTTACATGTATCCACCCCTCTTACCATTTTGTTCCTGAAATTTCATTTGTTTCACTGTATCTGTTTTTTTCTTGATGAATAAACATCTCATCAATGAGAAAAAAAAGATAAGAAAAGGATTCTGGGACAAGATATTACGAAGTTGTGAAGGAAAGGAGCTATGTTATAGTTCTTCTTGAGTCTGCTGAGCTGAAAGACAGATTAGTTTGAGAACTGTTTTTTTATATATGAACCAAACATTCCAAGAATTTGAAGCATCGAGAATGCAGGGATAAGGAGTTACAAATGGATGCCAGTTGATCCACGCCTGCCTCGGGTGTAATGTCATCTCCCCAATGAAGTAACAGTAGAGATAGCACCTGCCTGATGGTTCACCTCCCCTGTCATTGAAGCCACAAATAATACGATAAAAGTAAGCAGCATGAAGGAGTCTGAGTCGGATCCCAAGAACTACCATCTCTCTTAAAGAAGTGGAGTAATCCACATGATGGTTAACAATTTAGTCATCCATGTCCAGAAAACCTAGGTAATTAAACTTTAAATATATCATGTGTGCACACACTTTCTTAAAATGGCCAAAAGAAATTATAATGCAATTGCAAAAAATGTAAAATCTTAGTGAACAAATAATCAGTAGGTTTTCTAGAACAAATAATATGTGGAGAAAGGGACTCTAAGCTATAGAATATTTACATCTAAATTAAGAACAATTATCATTCAGGGTGAAGGGTTAAATTAAATATAATCTGTATTATTTTAATGATTTCTTATTTTATGTTTAAATATTTTTTTTTTAATGTGTATTGAGTGTATTGTTTTAAACAGAATTTATTTATGAGTAGCTCTTATGTCTTGTCTTTCCTTCTCCACCATGCTAATTAGAATGATATACCCATAAGGCTTATTAAATATTAAGTAGACATTAATTCTAGTAAAAGGTGCACATGTCAATCAAGTACAGTAACATTAAATCTCATAAATTTTATAAATATTTCAAGTGCTGGATTGTTTCTTTGAATCATTCTTATGAATATAGTATCCAGCAGCCAAGGAGCATCTGGTTGGAAAAAATAATACTGGAATATTACATTTGTAATCTCCATGTTCGATCAGGAATATAGACTTACCTGATTAGTCTATATTTGCTTCTTGCTTGACGTGACAGTTGTGTCGAGTAATAGTTAAAGTTAGAAATTTTAGTATTATGAGACGAAAACTTAAATCTGTTACATTTGGGGGCCAGTCCAGGATTGATTTGCTGTACAATTATTAGTCATGTGTTGGGTAGAATTTTGTTGAAAAAAAAAATTGCTCATATACAAATTAATTTTTAAAAAAATTAACTTGGTGAGAAGTGAGGACGAGAGGGAGAGTTTTTTTTCTTTGCTTTATAGTTCGTTATCTATGTTTCAAAGTCACGTGTAGAAGAAAAGAGAAGGGAAGATAAAAAAAAGAGAGAAAAAATTATTTGGATGCGTATATACTTATAACGACCGAATATATATGTTATCTCTATGTAATTGCGATCAAATAAAGAGAAATGTATTGAAATCTAATATAAATTGGGATAAGATGTTGAAAAATTTTTTTTTTATCAATAAGTCATAAATTTAGTGAAATAAAGTATATCAGGGAAATCAAAATAAATTATATACGTGTCTTATTTCAAACAGTCATAGTAGGATAGAAATTATCGATAAATCCTAAATATAGTGAAATAGAATATATTATTAGTCAAATCAAAATAAATTATATACATGCCTTATATAATGACCGAATATAAATGTTATCTCTACGTAATGGCGATCAAAT
Source organism: Epiperipatus broadwayi (assembly GCA_028023455.1). Lineage (NCBI taxonomy): Eukaryota > Metazoa > Onychophora > Udeonychophora > Euonychophora > Peripatidae > Epiperipatus > Epiperipatus broadwayi. The sequence goes on along the minus strand of JAQFVV010013032.1, from coordinate 37,479 downwards.
AAAGAGAAATATATTGAAATCTAATATAAATTAGAAATAGATTTTGAAAATTTTTTTTATCGATAAGTCATAAATATAGTGAGATAAAGGATATCAGTGAAATCAAAATAAATTATACATGTGTCTTATTTCAAACAGTCATAGTGGGATAGAAATTATCGATAAATCCTAAATATAGTGAAATAGAATATATCAGTCAAACCAAAGAAACTATATACGTTCGTTATTGTAAGGCATTGTAATAGAATAAATTTATCGATAAATATATACGTAGTAGAGTAGAGGGTAATAGTCAGGAAACTAGACATATCAGGGAGAAGAAATGAATCTAAGGCATGTAGGCAAAGAATGTGAGCAGGTGTGGTTGGGATTAACTGGTGTACCAAATGCCAATCATAAAAGAAAGAAATTAAATTACCAAATAGAAATAAAAGGGTTAAGGACGAAAGAGAATCAGTATAGTGGAAATATTTAATAAGGATTACTTCATATACATAAAAGTAGATTCATGCACACGAGAGCCAAAACAAAGATGGATATCCAAAGTGACAGAGAGGAAAGTATTTATAGTAAAAAACAAGCTGAACAAACTGAAGATTTGAGTAATGATAGGGAAATGGAAGATAGTAACAAATACAAAAAAGGATATAATATGGAATACTATGATGTAATGGGTATGTTGAAAGAGAAATTAAAAAAACAGCAACAATTTTCCAAAGAATTAAAAGAGAGAAGCAAAGGGAGGAATCAAACAAGAAAATGCTAGGAGAGTTATGTGAACAACTAACTAAAAGCCTCAATCAGAAAATGAAAGAATTAAATGAAGATTTTAAACAAACCTCATGTCAAATGGTGATCACAAATAAAAGGTTGAATAGCCAGTCTGAGATAACCGAGAAATTTGAGCAACGAATTATGGGAGAGTGAGATAATGTAGCACAGGAGGTCAGAATAGAAGTAAATGAAAAGTTAGCCAATATAGAAGATAAACTGGAAACAATGTGCCATGAAGTAGAGAAATGTAAATTAGAGCAAGGCGAGAAAATCAAAGTGATTAAAGATGAAAATGAGAAAGTTATAAAGGACGATGGGATGTCAATCAGTTAGTGGTAGCAATAGAGAAAATAGGGTCACAGGTAAAAAAAGTGAGAATAAGATAGAAAATATAATACAGACAACCAAAGCTAACAGTAAAGAAAAAAAGAACACAAGTGAATGCATGCAAGCAAATAGTGAAAATAATAATGTGGAGCAAATGATTATAGACACCGAAAGAAAAACAGTGAAACAAAATGCCAAATTACCTAATGCATTCGACAGTAATAGGCCAAGTTACATGGCTGAAGATCGGGGATTCAAAACCCCTCCTAAAGATCCGATTGTAAATGTGGTTTCATCTAACCCTCATCGGAATTACTGGGAAGGAAATAAGGAAAGAAGATTTTCTAATAGAAATAAAGTGTCCAGACCGATGGAGAGATATTCTGATGGAAATTATCTGAAAGGGCACAGAGACTTTAATAGACATAAAGATAGTAGTCCATTGCCCAGCACCAGTAAATATATGCCGAACAAAAGAAGTAATAAAGAACCTCCAGATAAAAACTAATTTCAAAGAAATCTAACATGATGGATCTGTCAACTTGACCAAATATTAAAGGCTCTGGATTTTGAGAACAGAGAATGACTTATAAAATGTAATTAAAAAACAAACAAACAACAAGGCAGGAAAAATAAAATAGAATAATAACTGAAGTTTACTATATCTATATCAACCATTAGTATAATAAAACCCTTCTCGTAAGACTGCCATGGTGATAGCTGAAAGAATTTTAATTTTAATGTATGATCTGTAAGTCTGCAAATGCAGCTAGAAATAATAAATAAAAAAAAAGGAAATAGGATGGAACGATAAACATCCAAGCTCATTAAATGGATAATTAATATGTAATAAAATAAAATAAATAAATAATAGTAGTACAGTTAAGTGTTAAGTGTGAAGGATATATGGTTGAGGTTCTGGATGGAGGCATTTGCGTGTATGTATAGGGATTATGCATGGATCGCATCTGAGCTTGGTTAAGCAATCTCTGTGTATGATGTAAATATGCAGGTGAGATGTGCGTTAATTTTTTTGAAATAATGTAGCATCAGTAAGAATCCTGGGCTCATTATCTGTGTGAGACAAAAGCTCCCAGTTTATTACAAACTCAATATGAATGAGTACATCAAGAATTCAAAGAATCAAGAATTTATAGAATTAAAAATTTGTTTTTTTATTAATAATGTAGCATCAGTAAGAATCCTGGGCTTATTTTCTTTCGGGACAAAAAAATTCCCACTTTATTAGGAATTCCATATTAAAAATTACGTTGAGAATAAAAATATAAAAAATGAAGAATTTCGTGTTTTTATTAAGTTGAACAAACAGTAGAAATATCATGCCATTCACAGAGTTCAAACACTATATGAATGTCGGTGTGTGTTAAAGTCTTCCGTAGGGATTAAAGTGGTTTGATGAGTGCAGATCGATGGGATTGAATATGAATAGCTGTTGCCGAGTTGTCTCTCCATGACTATCTCACCTAAGAAAGCTAGATATTAAGAATTAAAATGGCCTTCACTAAATTTTAATTCTTGAAAATTAGGGAGCGGTGTAATGTGATGATCACACATACTGTGATCACACATGTGTCCATTTCATATATATATCGCGTAATATTAAATGTGAGTTTTATATGTAAATTAATACATAGAAATTGGATAATAAATGTAGGAAAGAAAAGAAATTTATTTTAAGATAGTGTCAATTAAAAAATCAAAATGGTGTAGTTGAGGAATGCAATTAAAAGCAGAATCAATTATAGTAATTAAAGAAAGTGAAGGAAGGTAAGTGAACAAGATTCTTATCTTTCACCTTCCAAAGTCAACTTTTTTAAAAAGAATTTAAGAATAGTAAAGTTAAGGGAATATTAAAATAGGATCATTGAAGTTGATGATCAAGTCTTAAAGAGAAAAGTAAATAAAAAGGAGGTTAATGATTGTAGAATTAGCAATCATAAAATTCGATCGTAGTTATAAATAAAATAAATAGATTTATAAAAAAGATAAAGATCGTCTTTTCAAACTACACATGTGAACGCATGAAATACATGTATGGCTATGTAAAGGAAAGAAAGAGTGTATAAAAAAAAAATTATTAAAAGAGAAATGGAAAAGTACCTAAAAACCGATATTATGGAAGTAAATAAAAAAAGAAATAAAAAACAAGAAAATTTATGTATTTTATGAAAGTAAAATAAAGGTGTGAAATGTATTTAATGACATTCCAATGAAACAATCAAAGAAGATAAGAAAAGGATTCTGGGACAAGACAGTAAGAAGTTGTGAAGGAAAGGAGCCATGTTTTAGTTCTTGAGTCTGCTGAGCTGAATGACAGATTAGTTGGAGAACTCTTTTTTATATATGAACCAAATGTACCAAGAATTTGAAGCATCGAGAATGCAGGGGTAAGGGGCTACAAATGGATGCCAATTGATCCACACCTGCTTCGGGTGTAATATCATCTCCCCAATGAAGTAACAGTAGTGATAGCGCCTGCCTGATGGGTCACCTCCCCTGTCATTGAAGCTGCAAATAATACGATAAAAGTAAGCTGCTTGAAGGAGTCCAAGCTGGATCCCAAGAACTACCATCTCTCCTAAAGAAGTGGAGTAATCCACATGATAATTAACCATTTAGTCATCCAAGTTCAGAAAACCTAGGTAATTAAACTTTAAATATATCATGCATGCCCACACTTTCTTAAAATGGCCAAAAAAAATTATAATACAATTGCAAAAAATGTAAATCTTAGTGAACAAATAATCAGTAGGTTTTCTACAACAAGTAATACGTGGAGAAAGGGACCCTAAACTATAGAATATCTACATATAAATTAAGAACAATTATCATTCAGGGTGAAGGATTAAATTAAATATAATCTGTATTATTTAATGATTTCTTATTTTGTTTAAATATTATATTTTTTAATGTGTATTGAATGTATTGTATTAATCAGTATTTATTTATGAGTAGCTTTTATGTCTCGTCTTTCCTTCTCCACCATACTAATTAGAATGATATACCCGTAAAGCTTATTAAATATTAAATAGACATTAATTCTAGTAAAAGGTACATGTGTCAATCAAGTACAGTAACATTAAATCTCGTAAATTTTATAATATTTCAAGTGCTAGATTGTTTCTTTGAATCATTCTTATGAATGTAGTATCCAGCAGCCAAGGCGCGTCTGATTGGAAAAAATAATACCGGAATATTACATTTGTAATCTCTGTATTCGATCAGGAATATAGACTTACCTAATTAGTCTATATTTGCTTCTTGCTTGATGTGACAGTTGTGTCGAGTAATAGTTAAAGTGAGAAACTTTAGTATTACGAGACGAAAATGTAAATATATTTATTCAATGTCAGTATTTCTTTAAAGTTATATATAATTTTGTAATTGAATATTAATAAATATAGTATCCAAATATATGTAAAGTACAACTTTAAAAAAACAAAGTTTTATCCACTTAGAAGCACTTTTGACTATTGACTGTCTACATAGACTTTGTCAACTAACACTTTTAAAAACTAACCTTCCCATAATTCTGTGATTTTTATGTTTGCTGCCTGGCTATTTATTAAGTCTTTCTTATATTTATATATTAACATTGCATCTTTTATTTTTATTGCATTGTTGTTTCTTTCAATTTGCAATATTTTAATACTATTATAATTCAAATTAAAACTACATCTACAAAATATATTACAGGCATAAAAAAACTAATGCTGAAACAATATCAATTCCATGACAATTTTGTTTCATCTTTTGAACTCTTCTTAATAACAGCAAGTGCTCTTTACTTCTTTTCTCCAATGCACATCTTGATTCCCCTATATATACACTGCCACACTTACATCTCCATTTATAAATGATGCAATTTTTATTTTAAAATGAGGTTTTATCTTTTGAATTATTTATTAATTTGTTTAATGCAGGAGGTGATAAAATGCAATATTACATATATCTTTACAAATATCCCTTATAACATTTACTTGTTCATTTGAAATAAAAAGTATTGATATCCATATTTGTTTATTAGTAGTAGAGTGAACCATATTATTAACATTTTTATTATATTTTCTATTAAAATTTTTAATAATAATCATAGCAAATATTTAACAATTCATTTGAATACATTCCAGTATTTTTGCCTACTGATAAGTACTTACAAAGATTGTTATTTCTAAATAATTGACTTCAAACCTGCTGTTTTATGTGACATTGGAATCCTTGATTTATATGCAATGTAACTTCTTTCTGCTATTGGTTTAATCACCATACAGTAATCTAGTATCCATTTCTAGCTAGCTTAAGATCAAAAAACTGAATGCACATTAACTTTTCATCTTTTTTAATCCATTTACACCATCTAATCTATTTAATTCCTTAAACAATTCTTTAATAATATTTGGCTTACCACATACAAATACATCATCCACATATCAATAATATACAGTAATACCCTTTTGATAACACCCCTTTTTCAAAATAATATCTACATATGTACAAATTACAAAATTACATATTTGAAAACTGCAGGTAGACTCATTGGCCACTCATTATCCATTCTATAAAAATTTTTAAAAACCACATAAATGTTTTTATCAATAAAACTTAATATCTCAACTATAAATCTTGGTATTTTCACAATATTTTTTAATTTTAGCACATTAAAAATAATTTTAATAGATGCTATTTTATCAATCGATTTCATATATCTCATGTCTAAAGTACATATAATATCATTATTATTAAAAATAATATTACATATTTTAACAACAAAAATCTAATGATGAATATATTGTATATGTACCAAATCTAAGTATTTCTTGAAGCATTTTCTCCACTATTCGACATGTTTCATAATAAAATACTCCCCTTATGAAATCCAACATTAAACATAATTGTTCATTCTCCTTATACAGTTTTACATTTGAAAAAAAATCTTTGGTCATATTGCAGTTGATGGATAAATCTTATACTACTTACTATTGTCAATTGCATTATTTTTCAATTTTTAAAAGTGTTAATAAATTGAATACATAAATTTGCCATATTTATTTTATCAACTTTCTTAAACTTTAGATTATTCATTTGAGAAATTACTTTACCATCATAATCAGATTTTAGCATTACACACATTCTTAGTCCTTTATCTTCCTTTATACAAACTAGATTATTATTATATGTAAATTTTTTAAATTTAGATATTTGTATGTTTCAGTCATAATTCATTATATAATTGAAATTCTTTTTCCTTTGCTTTTTTATTTATTAATATTCAGTTACAAGATTGGTATGTATATAACATTGAAGAAATACAGATATCTAACAAGAATATCATTACATATATATCAGTGGAATTTAATACAAAAAATGAAATGATGGACTATTAAAGAATGGAGAAAAATAACTTTCAGAATAATCGACTTGAAATGGAGATTGCAGTTTTTATATAACTGTAGAATGTTAAAAGTATATCTGAATTGTTGCCAAACAAAAGTTAATAGGTTTTGCAAATTTGTGGAAAATACTATACATTATATGTAAAAGATTATATTGCAAAGTATAATTTTGGAGTGTAAATATTTGATATTTAAAGAAAGGCAATATTTAAAAAGTTTAAATTATTTAATTGATATGCATAATCAAGATAACTGGTTTAATGTGAATAGTAACTGCAATGTATTATTTAATCAATACTATGAAAAAATGTGTATGAAATTTTACAGAAAAATTAACTTTTTGTATGGGAAATGCTTCAAATGTCAATCTCCAGATAACAATTATGCTAATTTATCAAATGTGGGTCTTATATTTCAACAAAAATATGTATAGAATCTTAGTGCCAAATAGGTTTGGTGGTGAATGGAAATTGAAATTGGCGTAATCAAATTATTAAATAATTAAGCATAATTAAATGTGTTTCAGATACAAATATTCTGCAGAGAGCCAGAATTATTTTAGCTAGTCATGAAGAGCAAGTATCAATTACCAGTCACTACTTAAAAATGACAGTATGTTGATAATTGTTATACAGGAAGATAAACTGCAGGATTTTTTGATGGATTGAATGCTTTTGATTCTAATATTAAATTTATTATTGGGGGCAGGCATGTTTGAATTTGTTAAGCTACAATTTTTAGATTTAAGTGTTAATTGAATTGATAATGGTTTATTTTGTAGTTGATAACGCTTTACTAAGTAGTCATTTCATTAATGCAAAATAGTTAAGAAATATGGTAAGGCCAGACAGTGATTAACTTTTACTCATAAGAGATTTTTGTATTATTGAACTTTTGTTATAAAAAAGAAGACATATTAATTTCAATAATGATAGTTGTATTCAGAGGAATCATTTTGCTTTTGATGCTATTGAGCTAGGATATAATCATGAATTTTTAAAAATATTATATTTAATAAAAATCGATAAATCTGTTAATACTAATGATTTAATTGTTAGTGAGAATGAAGAATTTATTTGTTTTCCACATAAGACATCAATTAGTAAATTAATTTATAAGAATAGTTTTTTTATTGGGTGGTATAAAAGTGGCTTGGAAGGAAAACCTGAATTTGTATTCATCACTAAACAGTTTATAACAATAAATTGATTGTAAATTTATTCTTGGGGTAGTTTATACAATTCTTTGTAGTTTCATAAAATTTATATAGGTCAGAGTAAATGAAGTTTTAATGATAAAGTTAACGTTCACAGAAATAGAGTTAAAAATAAATATAGTAACTCAGATTTGTATATTCATGAACTGAATACAAGTCATAAGGTATTATTTGACAGTGCAAGAATTATCTTTTATGTGAAAAATGAGTTGAAAAAGAGTAAAGGTAACTTTAATGATAAAAATACTTTGGATCTGAGGCCCTGAATCTCACAAAGACATACATTGATGTTAAAGAAAGTTGGGCCTTGAAAGAATGAGAAGGCTACTTTATTTGGTATACATAGCTGAAAACCTTAGCTGAATTTCACATGAAAAAGACTATTTGTTATAGATAAAACCATGGTTGTGGATAAATTTTGTAATATTTTGTTTTTGACTAGTATTGTAATGTTATATAAATTTCTATTTTATTTATAATTACTAGTATAGTGTTAGACAGTATTATATATATATATTGAGATGATCATGAATCTTGTAGCATACAAGAACATAGCAGAGTATGTGGACTATATATATATGTAAATTATTAATCAATGTCTGTATTCCAATTATATTAAAGTAAAAATATTTTAAAAAACAAATATATACCACAATTTAATAGAAGTACTTTTAACTATCTACGTAGTCATTGTCAACTAGATTTAAATTGTATTATAATAAAACATTACAAATGTAAACAAAAAGTAATACATCATACATCAATTTTCCCACAAATCATTAATTTTTACATTGGCCACCTGTCTATTTATCAAATGGTGATATGTATCACCATCAGTATTTTTTGATCATAATGTAACATGTAATTATGGTTTTGATTTTAATAAAGTTAAGATTTTGTGTATTGAAAGAAATAATAATAAATGCAAAATTAAAGAGGCTATGTTAATAAAAAGTGAAAAGCAACATTTGATAAATAGACAGGCTGCCAATGTAAAAAATAATGAATTGTGGGAAAATTGATGTATGACGTATTACTTTTTGTTTACATTTGTAACAGTTTTTATAATACAATTTAAATCTAGTTGACAACGACTACGTAGATAGTTGAAAGTACTTCTATTAAATTGTGGTATATATTTGTTTTTTAAAATATTTTTACTGTATTAATTATTGTATTGTTTTGAATATATATATATACACACAGAATTACTTCTTTATAAGACTGCTTTAGTATTTTAACCAGCAGAATGGTTTTCATCAGAAAGTAAAATGACTTTTTTCAGAATTTAAGTGCTAAAATATTATGGCAGTTACATATCAGATAACAAAACCAATTCCTATAGGCTAAAAATCATTAAAAACTTTGTATAATATATATATATTTACAAAACTTTGTATAAAAAATACTAAAAAAATTTTTTCACAAAAAACATTTAAAAAAACTAAAACCATACATACATTATTATTATATCAAAAACAATAAAAATATACTATTATATATGTACACATCAAAAAACTATATATATATATTGTAACGATCCGGAGAAATTAGACTAAAGGTATCTGCACTATGGGCGCCATCTAGGCATTTGAACCTAGAAAAATTTATAAAGTAGGCAGATACGTAAGTCAAAAAAAAATTTTTTTTTTTAAATTTTGATTCCGGTCGTTAGCCCACGTCACTAGCTCAGTGAAATAGCAGAGATTTAATAATATACTCTAAGAGTATATATATAAAAAAGAATAAAATAAGCCACTGCCAGTAATTAACACACAAACATTTATTTATTTTACATATATATAAGATTTAAAATTATTTTAGTATTAGTTTTACATTTCAAAATTTAACCTACATTTTTAACTTTGATTTTTGACTTTAATTTACATTTAATTACTATTATATTCTAATTTTACATTTTAATTAAGTTCACACAGATATATTTATGAAAGCTTGTTTATAATGTTGAATATAGATCGGTTACATAGATTTCACGGTCAAAAACATTTCAAAATAAACATAAACGATCAAAATACAAAATTATTGATTACTGACAATTGCGGAGGGAAATTTATACGTAACCCAATAATATTTACCATAAGATACTTGCATTGTCACCAATAACTTAAAAGACATCCAAATAAATACATTTTAGATACTCACCGTAAGGTATCATTATTTATCGAATGTCTATATATTTTGATCAAATATGGAAACGCAAAACATAGTTAACCAATAAACAACCCATGCAAGCATCTATAAACAACTTAAATTTAATGCAATTTTATTTAGTGTCGATTATGAATAGACTACATAGATTTGCATTTGAAAATAAACATTCTATTTCTATTTAACCTTAGGCTAAAATTCGTAGTCAAACTGGCATCAATTCATCTGATATATCAATGTATTCAATGTAATAAAATACGGCAGCACAAAAAGTTAAGAGAAGAAATTGCCTCTCATCAGATAGGATTATTACATCTATCTGCAAAGAAGAGCAATAAAACAAAAAACTCCATAGAAAGGAACTGCGGTATCCGACTTATAATTCCTTCCATAGGCAAACGGAAGTGTGCGGCATATGAAGCGATTCTGCCCGTAGCGAATCAATATTACATCTACTAATCACACCAATATAACCAATCCATTGACCCAGTTTAACCACGAAACAAACAACCTAAGATTACCCTCCCCTAATATAACTTTACAAATCTATACAGCCATTCACGCCCGACTTAAGTTTAACATTGATATATTTTAATTTATCGGAAAACAGAAATCATAAATAAACTTAAAGAACAAAATTAAATAAATGGAAATGATTTTAAACAAATAAATAAAAAATACATCCAATAACATTTTAACTACTTTAGTCAGATAGGAAACTAATGCAATTATTTTAAATACGAAATGTTTTTAATTTAATGTTCATTAATTGTAAAGTTCTTACGGTTTTGAACAGTTCATCTTTATCTGTCATTTGTAAGTTTGAACAGGAATTCCCATGCCATCCTGAAGATATTGGTATACATTTAGCCGATGTTTTATTTATTCATTCGGAGGTTTTTCAATTTAGTTGGTCCTCAATGTAGAAAATGATAGTTCATTTCTCTTTCTTTCTTTGGCAATACTGAAGGGATTGAATCGTGCGTCTTTTCAATTCCTTCTCCCGCACCTCCGCACTAACATCTATCTGTCACATCGTAATAATCATAATCACTAACCCATAATTTCCAAACTTGTCCTTTTATATTACTTTGAAAGATTGACTTAACACTACGTCATCGATGTGATGATCCTTTTCGTTGAGGTCCGATTTCCCAATGGATTTATTTCATTTGCTAAAAGTTTCTATTGTTTTCCTATCTGACCGATGTTTTTACATTTAAATGCCCAAGGCTGGTTTACATTTGACTAATTAAATTTATCATTTCCATTTCTGATTAATTAACCTGTTTTCCAAATCAAAGATATATTTAAAGATAAATTCAAAGATATAATTTTATCTCCAAATCTATTTAAAATTTAGTTTTAAAATACTTTTTTTTTAATAAAGTTTTATTTTAATAATTTTTCATTATCTGCACGATTTAATATATACGAGTTTAAGATGATATTTAATTTCAATTTTTAATTCTTAAAGAAAATTTTTAAATGCGAACTTTTTAATTTACTTTCATGTTTAATAAATAAAAAAAACAATGTAACGAATGTCTGTGCTCATTACAATATATTCTACTATATGTATTTTATTATATACATATATCTCTTACACATATATATTTTATATATTTTTTATAATTTTTCCACATCATGCTAGTCCAGCTATAAAATAATTATCTAGGAACAAAAAAACAAATCCCTGAGAAAGGTAATTCAAAGATATGATATTTAAAATTTCTTCTCTCTCCCTGAATTTAGCTCAGCACATTCAGGTTCGTATATCCTGTCCATCCTTAAAATAAATATCTAGTTCTGAATTTTCGAACTAGTGATGCCCTTGTGGTCATTATATGTAAAACCAAAATCTTTCATCTGATACAATAGATATATTAGTAATTATAAAATTCCACTCTTTATTTTGAATAGAGAAATTTTTTAAATTAAATATTTTGTCACATGTTTTGATAAAAATCCTGCAAAGTTGTTTTGAAAGGTTTAAAGTGAATTGAAAGGAATCATTAGGATTTTCCATCAAGATAAAAACACTTGCTTTTAATTAGTGTTTTTATTTTTTTCTATCCTGACTAAAAAATGTTGGAAAAAAGTTTAAAGAAAGGGTCGTAGTGGTATACAGTTACTATGAAGATATAATTAAAGACAAGACAGTACAAATCAGCTGCTGCTGCTGTTTTTGTCATGATGATAGAGTATAGATTCACATGGAAGGGCTTAATTTTCTGTGTTCTGTAGTTCATAATGTGGAATAAATTCCTGGCTTCCCATAGTGCATTAAATGATAGAGACTAAATGGAGCTGATTAAATGTTGAAAGTTACAGGATTATACACTTTCCAAAGATGACAATAAACCAATCTATAGTTTTAGTAGGAACCAAATTACCAAGAGATTACCATATTGTATATGCAGTTTTATCAATATGCATAGAAAGACAGACAAAGGTACTGTGTTGTGTATATAAAATACAGACATTAGCTCATTTTAACAGTAAATAGTTTTTGGCTAAATTATTCAATTAAATTTAGAACAAAATAAAATAGTAAATAACAGTTTCCAATTTTATTTATTAAAAATAAAATCCAGACTTTTATTAATAAAAATGATGATTGTTAAAATCTCTAATTTAAAAATAAAAACATGACTAAAAACAAAGGATTGAATCATAAATGATGTTATTTTTAAATTAAAAAAATGATTCCAATAATATCTCTAGATTGGAAAACAAAAAGAAACCTGAGAATCTTTTTTTTAAATATTGAAAATGAGGCCACAAAGATTTGAATTTTAAATAAGACTTTTTGAACAGTAATTGTTTGCTTTTGTAAAGAAAAACTTTTACTTACCATAAAAATTAAGAGATAAATTAATAGTTTTAATTTGGATTATTTATGTTTTGTGTAGACACCCATGTGTGGGCACTTATCTATTAAAAATGAAATGAATTTTATTAGTTTCTCACAATTCTGATATGTAATTTTAGTTCATACAACATATCTGTGTCTATGTATATGAGTGTCATGTTATAATCAATCATTATTTATATATTATTAAAACAAATACAATGTTTTATAGAGCACATCTGTGCTTATTTATATACATCTGTCATGTAAACATCAAAAAATCTGTAAATTGTTAAATTCATTATGTATTATAAAAATAAATTTCATTTATAAGTTTATGACAATTCAAATATGTACATTTTTTATACAGGCACATCATGTGCTAATATATATGTGTTTTATGTAAACCTATTGACATATTGGTAAATCATAATATAATAGCTTATTTCTTTTTATATTAATCAAAATCGGAATGATGAATGTATATGTATAGCATAATCAGCAAACCTTAATTTCATTTTAATTTTTAATATAGGGTATATGAGCACAGACTTTCAGATGACCCATCACTCTCCACTCTATCTAATAACACTAATACACTAAAGCACATATATGCTGAAAAGGTAAATAATGACCAATATACGTATTTCATGCTAAACCAGCAATCATCAGTTGGTCCAGATTATCATCTCCCACACATATATACTATAAGTGCTCAGATATATATTAAGATAGACAATCCTCATACTTTAATGGACAAGCTCCAATCTACTACACACTCCAACTCTTCAACTGTCCATCTAATTGAAAATCTGAGGATGGAATGCTCGAAGGCCACCCTGAGGCTGAGATTCTTGTCACACCCATGTTGACCCAAGGTCAATCTGAACCCCACATGAACAGGACATAATCCATTTAATACATATGCAAGGATGGGCAGACATCTCTACAATGTAATAACTGAAACACAGGCTTATTATGTACCTGTGTCTATATATGTAATATAGGGTATATGAGCACAGACTTTCAGATGACCCATCACTCTCCACTCTATCTAATAACACTGATACACTCAAGCATATCAATCTCCACTCTATCTAATAACACTGATACACTCAAGCATATATGTGCTTGAGTGTATCAGTGTTATTAGATAGAGTGGAGAGTGATGGGTCATCTGAAAGACTGTGCTCATATACCCTATATTACATATATAGACACAGGTATATAATAAGCTTGTGTTTCAGTTATTTTAATTTTTATTAATAAATTGATATTTCACTGTTTAAATTATTACAGTGAATTTACTTAATCCTAAATTAAGCTGATTTATTAATTTATTACTTATGTTGAAAATAGTTTTAGAATATTATATGTTTGCATTATATCTCTTGATTATAGTAGCAGTTATAGAGCTTTTGTTTTCTAAGCTGTATTCATTCGTAATGGTCTGTTATAAAGTATTTATATTGAGTGATTATGGATATTCAGTTGATGATGATTTCATCTACTTTTCTAATGCTAGATGGTGCAAAGGGAATATCCATTAAATTCCATGCAATAAAATTCATTTTAATTATTTATTTAGAAATTAAGTTTATACTTGACAACTTCATTAATAGTACTAAGTGGCCAGAGCATTAATGATGATCAGCATGTTTTAATACCCCATCATTATTCTTTGTTACATTCTTATGGATTATAACTTTAGTTTGTGCATCCAAATTATTGTTTAAATCATCTGCCCCAATCTGGAAACTGCTAAATCATTAACCTGGTCTAATAGCAGACCGATTTTAAATCCAGTCACAAAATTGGCAGTTGAGTTTTATTGTTGATCATTCATAATGAATTATTATTATTTTTGTGTAATACTGATGAACTTATGGTTAGTTCTGTGCTGATCTTTCATTTTCATATTCCATATATTCACCACTATTTCTTTTATATTTAAATTTTGGAATAACTTGCAATGATGATGATTGTATAGTACCACGGATTCACCCCCAAAGAGTTTCTAACTTTACAATATATATGATTAATGAAGATTCTACTTTTAAGTCCAGTTATAATTGGCAGTCATAATAGTTTTAGTGCATCAGTCAATCAACATCAATTCTGCAGATTGCGACTATAGTTTAATGTCATCATGATTGTTTCAGCATCAAGTGATCATTTTAATTGGTTGTCATCTTAGAAATATAATGGCTCCTTATTTTAATTAGAATTAAAAATGGAATTCCTATTAATTAAAATATTTCATCATCTGCAATACTCATTAAAACATTAAATTATCTTACATGATTCACTATGGAAATATTTTAATTACAAAATAAAATTTAAATAAAATTGTTTATCACTTCATTTTCTCATATTTGTGTAAATTTGTTGCAGTACTATGAACTCATCATTTAAGGTTCAGAGTGCCTAATCAATTAAAAGTTATTGTTTACAATATTATATTTACAAAGGCAGTTGTTATTGACTAAATTCGTCATCAGTTTAGCTTCTGATGAGTAATAAATTACAATGAAATTCTTTAAGATATTTCATTATTCACAATACCTATTACACATATTAAATTATAATAAACATGCATAAATATATAAATGGTAGAATATATGTATATATATATA
This sequence comes from Epiperipatus broadwayi, assembly GCA_028023455.1. Classification (NCBI taxonomy): domain Eukaryota; kingdom Metazoa; phylum Onychophora; class Udeonychophora; order Euonychophora; family Peripatidae; genus Epiperipatus; species Epiperipatus broadwayi. The sequence goes on along the minus strand of JAQFVV010013032.1, from coordinate 22,089 downwards.
TTGTGCTCTTTTTACTAAGTCCAAATAGATTTAATGAGACAATTTTTGAAAATTTTTAAATTAAGGGTACATTTTAAATAGTATAACTGCTGTATAGTGTTGGTAATATTTTAAAACCTTTGTTAAAGTAAAGTGAGAGTAGTAAATATATAAAAAAACTATGTTAATATGTCAAAATAATAAAGTTAAATATTAAGATTTTTGTATGGTAGGGAAAACTGGCCATAGTGAAATTATATACTAAAGTCCTATTAAATAAAGTGTTAAAAATTAGTTTTAAAATAATGACTTAGAATTAAATAAACTAATGTATTTTAAATATAAATATGACATTTAATATTTGTGTTATAAATTATTTATTAAAAATATAATATTTTATGGTAGACAAATGTGTTTAATTTATTACAACTTAAATATTATCAAAATTATTATTCCAAATTTTATTATTCTATTATTATTTTTTAATATAATATTTTTTATAATTAGATATTTATTTCTGTTTTCAGATAGTAATTATAAAAATTGATACAGATTGTCTGGTTTTAAGTCATGTGACCAGCAAATATTTATACTTTTGTGTTTACATGTTTTCTAAAGACAGTTTCAAAATTACTTTAGAATTGTTTTTAAAATTGAAGACATTTGTGTATCATAAAAAAGTAAATGTTAGAAAAATTTTTAATGGGTAGTTTTAAAAAAAATGTAATCAATAGAGTTTTAAAAATAGATATATTGAAAATAAATATTGGATAAATTAATAAAGTATTATATTTAAAATATTATTTTAAAATATTTAGTTTTGTAACAGTCAAACAAAATTCAGAACTTTAGTAAATCATACCAAGGCCGACCAGCATAGAGTGGTACAAACCACATTGCCTGATATAGCCCCAACTTCTTTACTAAAGCTCAAAGATTTACCACCTTGCGGATGATACATATGAAGCCACAGCAGCATTTTCTTTCATCACGTGCTGGCAGTAGCACATCAGTAAAGCACAAGATGAGGATAAGTTGACTTATTAATGGGTATAGCTATATAGATGATGTGTGTGTCAGAACATAATTATAAAATATGGATTGTGATTCTTAACTAATGATTAACTAATCAATAAAAACTTACCAATGAGCAACATTGAGACATGACACCAAAGTTAAATTCAAAACTAATTTAATGAATTAAAAATTAAAATCAATAAATGAAAATCATGATTATAACTTGGCTATATAGATTGTATCGCACACAGGTGACTAAGTTAGGGATACAATTTCATATTTGAGTTTGGGATTCACACTCAAGTGATGACTGGAGTCATAATCATTTATGGTTTGCCTAGTTACATATGGCTTTAATTTACATATACATTTGGTACAATATAAATCATTCTCAGGTGACATTAATCATTTTGGTTAGTTACATTAGGTTTATTACAAATACATATATCACTCATAGGTGATGATTTAACTGTTTATATATATAGCAATTCCAATCATGCGCAGATGAATGTAGTTTGGATTACAAATCATTTAACTGAGTTTGCTACATATAGATATCACTCGCAGGTGATTAAGAAATTATATGAGCCTTAAGATTACATTATAGATCGAGGTTAATTTACTCATGACCATCTATGCCTAGTTAATGCTATATGATGGGTCTAAATTCGCTCTAGAGCTAGCAGAAGTGATTATACATATTGATAAAGAATATGATATTTTATTAAACATGAATACTTAATATTCTCTATATAGCTTATGTGCTTATAAAATTAGACTCAAATTCAGATCAAAGCTGAAAATACAATTATTATGGTGGGATGAACTGATGATTGGCAGTCAGACTTCAGATACCATGGCGTATAGAAAATATAAAGTCTGATATAGCCCTTGCATCTCAAGAGTGCCTTTTTATGGGATTTTTATCAAGTAACCATATTCATTGCCGTGGAAATAAGATAACGATCTTTTAGTCCAGTGATCGAGCAATTTATTTGAGTGAGAGTCTTATGCTCCATGGGAGTCTTATGCTCCATGGGAGTCTCATGCTCTATTCCTAAGGATGCAGAATAGGGAGGTTTGAACCCATCCACCATCTGAAGAAGAAAATTGCCCGAACTAATAGTAATGATGCAGCATGACCACATACAACCATTAAGAAATACAGCAACAAATATATATATATGCCATAGCATTTCTTAAAAACACACCCACACCACTGACCACATTATATAATTAAAATTTTATGATGCTAAACACTAGTTTCCTTCATAAAACTACCATATATCAGTTTATTAGGTGGCATGTATAGTTATGCTATTAAGGAAAAACTAGGAATCTAATTTGTAAAGCTATCTATATAGGAGTTTTATAATTTCAGAAGGAAGTACAGCACATTATTGGGCATTAAGATATAAAGTTATAGCTCTATGCTGTAATTCAATCACTCTGGCTAAACATTAGTCAAATATCTTGAAAGCGAATCTATTTTAAAACAGCTGTAAGCTTTCTAATTAACTCTTAAAACAAGATATTTTACTCCTTTCAAAATGGGTTTCTTTTGCATCCTATTATTCTCTAAGTGTGAACCTGTAATGGCTCCTCACTAAGCACTTAGTCAATAGTAAAATTCCATTTTAAACAAATATAGCACAAACTACTAAGCAATGGAAAATCCTAAGACTTGGCATAGATTTACTAAAAATGTACGTTTAATGAGCAGATATCTAAAATTTGACTCTGTTTTAGCATAGTTTGAAAATGAAATTGCAACACAATTAGTTTATATCTGATTGACCCAGTTCAAGACAAATTTAAGTTGTGTACAAGAATTAATTAAGGCAAATATTATTATATTAAAATATGTAAAAGCACATATCATTAAGTTAAAATACGTAAAATAATCTAGAAACTTAATTATCATTTTAGAATGAAGCATTTAAAACTATACACAATTCAGAATAAAGTATTTAAAATTATACGTAATGAAATTTATAATAATTAATTTAAAATCAATCACTTTAAGCAAGTCACGACTAAATAAGTCAGAAAACTGTACATACATTGAACTAGATCAATCGGAGATAACTTAGCAAACCAACTCATAAATTAATAAATACATAGAGTACGTAAATCAATAAATATGATATTAACTCAAATCAGTTATTAAATTAAATCAGATATTACACTAAATCAAATATTAAATTATATCAAATTAAATCAGGCAAGATTTTAAGATGAAAACAAAAGAAATCAAAATTACATTTAGTAGTGGATTTAAAATTACATTATTGCTATGGCCATAGAGTTTAAATTTAGCTAGCTTTAGGAATTATCACATTTTAGTTGAGTTATTAAACTTTAAGTAGAGGAAAGGTTTTACCAGCTTTTCTCTTCTGCTGCTTGTACTTGTTTCATGTTGAGAATGGAGATGGGCATCTGCTTCCTATGGCTCTTCTTTCACTACTTCCCGCATGGTAAACGCCTGGGTTGGAAAGGCAAGAAAAAATGCCTTCTACTCAAATTGCATCTTAATTCACAACTTTTAACATAAGTTGTTGATTGAAATTATGTCTGACTAATTCCAAAATGGCTGCAGAGGCTTATATTATCAGCTTACCCCCCTTCTTCTTGGTCATAGTAATTTTCTAGATTTGTTTTGCTAATTTTCTCAATGTATTCCTAGAATTGTATAATTACTTTGTTTTTATTTCTTAAAGCAAAGTTTTACAGCTGGTCATTCAGGATTTCTTTTTAATTACTCAGGATAACTTATCCTACAACTTAGTGTTACTTTTAGTTTTGTAATTAGGTCACACTACAGTGAGAAAGATTAAATTTTATAATACCAATTTTTAAAAAAAAAATCTATAAATGGAAAACATCTGGTTATATATATAACTTGATTATTTAATTTAGCAATATATGCAAAAATATGCTATAATTTCAAATATTAATTTTTTTTAGAATAAATATTTTAAATAAATAAATTTATAATGTTTCAGATCTGTTAACATTATTCTTTCCTGCATATATGTAGTCTCGTGTTACACATACAATGCAGTTTTCATTAATTTACTCCTAGAAATATATGTGTGTGTATATATGGGTTTTTACATATACAGATACACCTTTTATCTTGTAGGCTTAAAATATATGCACACATACATAACTAATACCTTTATATTTAAATCCAGCCTGATTTGGATATAATATTAACCTGATATACGAGAATTTGGTGCTAGTTACTTATATAGAAATACTACTATAGTATATAGTAGGTGAAACATAGGATTGACAAAGCTGACTGTTTCAGTTTGTTTAAATGAAATTATACAATTACAATAATATTTAATATTTTAATATGAGTCATAGATTTTATTTTTAAATTTTAATTACATATGCTTGACTAATATGTAAATTAAATCACAAGTTGAAGATTTAAATAGCCAATCAAATTGCCAATTTAATTTTGTATAAAAGTAGGTGCTCTCATTTTTCTGTGTGCTTAATAACTAAATAACTCTCTTAATAACTTGTTAACTTATTATTAATATTATTATTGTATATCAACATCAAATTAGTCTACTTCTTAGTATTATTATTTTTAAGGAATGTTTTGAAGAATTAATAATTTACTAAGTTGAAGTAAGAAATGCAGTTTTAAAGTAAGAAAATTCTCTGCCAATTATCTTTATTGAAGCTTGAACCAACTTCACAGAAACTATGGATTTAATACCAGAAACAAGAATGTATTCAAAAGAATTAAGGATGAAAGTACAGCTACCAAAGGAAGGTACAATTTGAAATATATTGGGAAAAAGTTATGTCATTATTTATTTTTAATATTTTGGACATTAGCAAGAAAGTTAAACAGAAATATTTTTCGAAAATTTAACATTTTTATGCATTATATTTTAAGGATAGATAACTGTATTTGGAGAGCAAAAAGTTACATAGAAAAAACTTAAATTTTAATATTTAAAAAAAAGTATATTTTAAAAAAGGTTGCAGTGAATATTTTAAAAAGAAATATTGTCTTTAAAAGTTTATCATAGACTTCTCTTGAAAATGATTATAAAGTTAAAAACTGATAGTATTATGGATATATTCTTTATATGACATGTTGGTATTAAGAAAGACCCTAAATCATTTAATATTTTAAAAACCGATTTTTGAAAATTATTCAGCAGAAAAAGAAATAAATGGGTATTAAAAAATATTATCCTGACTAAAAAATATAACTTTATAAATGTCATTTTTTGAATTATCATAAAATGATCTTTTTTAACAGGATATAAAGTGCATATTTTCCATACAAATACATGGATTTATATAACCTACAGTGATGCATCTGAACCTGGTATAATCCAAGTGATCAGGAAGACTCCAGAGATTATTTTTAAAACTTTCCCAAATGATATCACATTCAAGAATTGTTATCCTGAAAGCTATAGACAATTGACTGTGTTTTTTATAAACTTTCGTAAAAGAATTAATGATTATTTTCAAAATAATTTTGGATACAAAAGTTGACTCCATTTTTCATTTTTTTTTAATATCATTTATGAGTTTATGCACGCCGGGAAGGAGAAAAGTTTTTATTCTAAAGTTTTGGACAGTGGTCATCTTAGCAGCAAGCATTGGGGAAAAAAACTTCTATGAAGAACTTCTAATAAAGAAATATTAGAAGGAAGAAAAAAAACTTTTAATTTGAACTTTACGGAGAAGAAAGAATTGGATTTTGTAACTATAGTTTTATTTATCATTTCGCATACTAATTATAGTATTAAGTTTTTATCAGTGTTAGGTAAAAAAAAATATATTTTAATATTTATTTAATCTAACATAATATTGTAAGGAATATTTTAATTCTTTGTAAAGTTTTTTCATAAACATTTTTAAGATATGATAGTAATGAATAGATGTTTTTATTATTTAATATGTTTTTTATATGAAATATTGGAACAGAAAACATCTAAGAGTGACCGACAAGCAAAGTGTCACTAAGTAAATCTTTGTAAAATATATTAATTTCACATAATGTATATTTTATTGTTTTCTAAAATTGCTTGAAATATTTTATGGTATTACCTTATCTTATGAACGTATGAACATGTGTGCATGCATTAATTACACAAACTTTATTGTTATTCTAAAGATATGAGCTAGGATTTTTTAAAAAAAGATATGCATACTTTTTCTTTTATATTACTAAGGTGATTTAATTTACGGATACATATAATTTTTATGTGATTCTTTAATAGATGAACCATACTTTTAAAAATATTTTGAATATTGATTTTAATAACTTTAAACAAAATCATTTGTATTTTATTGCTGAGTTTTAAAAGTGAATAAAACTTTTTCTTGTAGTTGTTTAGATTGTTAAAGTCATACTTGAATTTTGTTTATTATTTAGAGTAATGCTAGATATTTTTGCGATGTAGATTGTTAAAAATCTATTGTGAAGTTTTAAGTGATAGTGACCTTGGGATTATGAAAAGAAACCATGGAATGCCTATATGTAGGATCTATGGAGAATAGGAAAGTAACATATTATTATCTTAGTAGTTTATGCAAGTACAGATAATGTAGCCCTGTGACTTGTATATATTTTCCATGGACAGTGTCTTTCTTGGTATTATGTATTTTAATGTTCGAATAAACTGAATAAATAGCCTAGACATTAGTATTATATTTGAGGTCATTAGACAGAGAAGTCATACCTCTTCGTTTACACTATATCCATGTGGATTATCCCATATATTTTATGCTATTGCGTCTATACTCTAATTAGTTCTTTATGCCCATGCATCGTATCGCTATCTTAATTTCATCAGTTATTGCATCGTATAGCATTGTATTTATCAAAGAAGGTAATGAATGATTTTTGAATTGTGGTATCGTTATTTTGAAAGGAGATGAGATAGGTTTTCATGTTTTGGTATAGGTTAAAGTCAAATACAAATGAGTTTGAATATAAATGTTAACAGTGAATAATAAAGAATCATAGATATATCTATAATTTTATTAAACTATTTTTAAGTACATAAAAAGGATGATAATTATTCACGAGATTTTTGAATAATTTTGATATTTAATTTTTGCGTGTTAATGCATATTTTAAGAAAAATAGAAACATCCAGAATGCTTATATTTTTGTGAATATTATTTTATGTTTTAGAACATACATGAAACACACACATAGGGATTTTATTTAAAGTAGTGCCAAGCAAAGTATATAAAAGAACATCAATAATACTATTTTATTAAAGTCAATTTATTTATTAAATGAACCAACTAAAAGTATTTAAACTAACACTAATGTGCAAGAGTTATGAGTCGGAAAGGCTTATTTACTTGTTGATTTATTTTTATTTTCTATGTGGAAATATGTAATTTTAATATTTTCATTAATTTGGTATTTGTTAGGTTTTATCAAATACAATTGTAAATATTGTATATAGTTTGTTAAAAAGTATAGAATAATACATTTTGTTAAATTTGTTTTTATAAAACTTTGTGTCATGTTGATTTATTCACCACTACAAATATACGATTGCCAGATACTAAAATAAACATATTTGCACAGTACAGATATAATGATTTATTTTAGAAATCACAATGCTTCAGAATATAATATATTTGAGAAATTTCTTTTTGCATAATATTATTATTATGGTCATAATTAATTGCACAATTTATTACATAAAATTTTAACGGTATTTGTTGCCACATATGTTCAGATTATATCAGATTATACCACTTATTCTATTTAAGATGCCATATAAGAAATATAAGAATATATTATATTATTGTTATTATCATTATTCTTAGTTACCATAATATTAAACAATGGATACGATTAATAATTAGTTAATGAGGAATAAGATTATTGTTATTATTTATTATTAGTTAGGTGTAGTTGAGGATGATACAAAATCCCTTATCATACTTGACTACAGAAGATTATAAATTGATTTAAGTTATTTTAAAGAACCTGAGATAATTATAGTTATATTGTTTTAGTAAAGAGATTAGAATTTAATTAGTAACATTATATTAAATTGATTGTTATTATATTAAAATCGTAAGAATGCTATAATATTTATTATCATTTGAAATAATAAGGGGGATAGTGTTCTTATGCCATTGAGATTGTATTCTGTAGGATGTTAGCTCAATGTAATTCTTTACTTCTTGTACTTCACTTTATTGTCTCATGATTTATTAATATTTTATTTATTTTTAATTGTTACAAACCAACCATTTATTACTTATTCATCAGTTAGAGCTAGTTAAATAGTAGATATTATCATAGGATATTTTTGTTATTAATTATAAGTATTTTTAGCCGAGCATAATCATTTTATCTGAGCTAATTGAATTTTCCTATCATTATATTTCTAGAAAGTGAGGGTACAATATATTGAACCATATAAAGTATGTATAATTCATGAGTGTTTTGGCATTTGGTAATATTTAAAAACTAAAAAGTAAAATTTAAAAATCATTCAATAGACACAATTTCTTTTTTTAGTTAGTATGATTTATTTTTAGATACATCCAATGAAAGTTATTTGTGTTTAATATTATCTATTTAATTTAATTAAAGTTAAAATTGGAAGGAATAGAAATACATGCAGATTGTCCATCCAGACAAACAAAAGAAAACAAACCCAAATGAAGTGATTACAATAAGAGTTTTAATGATAATTAAAGATGACTGAAATGATTTATAGAATATATAACTTTGTATCTAAAAAGTCAAAATCAACATAGAAGATTACCAACTTTGTATTTCAATGAGAAAACTAAAAATGAAAAAATATGCACAGAAATCTGAAAATTGGTCATAGTATGAAAAGGAAATTATAGTGTTTTGTTCTCTTGCTAGCAGTTTTTATATGGTCTGGGTGGACAAATGTCTCTGTCCAGAACTACTCAGATACTGAACTAATTCATCAAGCATGAGTAGAAACCTGAGAGTTTGTGGATACCTTCTTTCATTATAAAGAGGTCACTCCAAAAATATATCTTATGGACCAGAAATGTAAAAATGTTGATAGAAGAAATCAAAATTAATTACTACGGAGATCTTCATTCAATGAAAACTTTGCATGATACAATAACCAATGATCTACATAAAGACATGGAACTTACCAATAACTTATTACTCAAATCCTAACTTGTGTTAGATAAATATATGCACGAACTGAACGTAAGTAGAAACTTCCAATACTTTAAAGAGATTTTCTATTTTCAAATAAACTGTTTTAATTATTTGATTACATTATTGTCTGGACATGTGTGTGTATGTTCTTTCCATTTTTATTAATAATTCGTAATTATTATCTAAATATTTTAGTTGGTTTTAATAAAGTATTTACTGTTAAAATAAACTTTTATTGTATATTCTTAATTGTAGTTTATTAGATTTTATTATCAAGTTTTGAGAACTGCATAAATTATCTATGCCAATATGCTCATTCAATGGTCAAGACCAGGGAAAATTTATAAAGAAATTTAAAGTGACAAGAAAGTGGATTTTCTAAAATATTACATATTAGTTATTTGCTGTGAATTGACAAGATGCAATATGGTGGAATTCAGTGTGTATAATCCTGGTTCCCTCTTAGACAAATTAAAAACTAATTCTGCTGGCAATTTGAATCGAAATAAAATTTTAGGTCAATTATTCTTGAAATATAATTATGTTTTAGAAACATCCGAATTCATATATGAATGAATAAATCTTACATATTTTGATTAACTAAAGCATTATTCTGTATAATATACTATAATCTAAATCTATCTGAAAATGTACAATATATATAAAGAAAAACAAAGAGATAGATAAGTAGGTCATTAAGTAAATAGACATATTGACTAATAGAATTATATTTATTATTAGAGAGATAAATAAGTAGATAGATATAAGATAGACAAACCAATGGATAACTGGATAAAATATAGATAAAAATATAAATTGATAGAAAAATTGGTAGATGGTCAAATATATATATAATTTTTCTTACCGTTTCAAACCGCCATATTCCAAATGAGAAAGATCCAAAAAGAATCAATGCATAAATTACCAACATTATATTTTTTCACTACAAAATAAACAATAATGTAAATAAAATAAAACAGAAATATAATTATTAACGTACTGTTACTGTAATCATTATTATAAAAATTAATTAAAATTTTTGATAATTACAATTCCAAAAGGAAGAGTACAATATGGAATTTTGATTCCTTAATTTGCATTTAGAAATCATAATGTATGTTGCCTACAATATCTTGAATAGAATTATTTTTAGAAAACGTTTAAAATCATTATATTCAGTGTGAACTCTTCATTAATAAATATTGCTGTTCTACTTCCAATAAAAGATGCATATAAAAAATAATAACAGTATTCTAAATATATTCTTGTTATCCCTACATAAATCAATTTGTCAACCACAAATATATTAGTATAATGGGCATGTTGTTTCAATCAATAAAGTAAAATCAAAATTACAACTCAATAAAAACTAATGTAGTTGCAATAGCAATTTTACTTGTTTATTTTCCTTCTATTTTAATTTGTTAAAAGCACTAACAACACCTTCAATTTTGATATGCACTCATCATCTGATAAGTATACTGATGTACATTCTAATAATTTTATTAGTCATTTATCAGACTAAGAGTTATCCACTAATGAATAATACTTCTCCAATGAATATTTAAACTACAGAAATATTATTCAATTTTGGTTAGCATTATCACTTGCTAGTCTTCAACAAAATGGTTGCAGTAGCTTTTTCATTTATCTTTGAGTGATGAAGTTTGTATATTTTTTGACCCTAAATCAAAAATAATAATGTACTACATTTTAGTCATTAAGTATAATATATGTCGTCTTTTTGAATTAGGAATGATATCAAAATACTAGGCATATTGTAAGGTTAGCATTTTTATGGAATTAAAATGTTTATTGCAGTTATGTAATTGACATTGCTTCAGAATTAAAAGAGGTCTTATTAATAGTTTCCCAGTTAACAACCAATAAACCTTGAAAGCAAAGGTAAATTATTAAAATTAATTTTGACTTAAACAACCTCAGATTTTTATCCCAGCAACAACACTTTTTTAATTTCTTGACTTAGAAGCATAATCCAAATTTTAATGGGCAACAAAATAATTTAAAACATTCAATTAAATGAATCAAATCGCTTGTTTAACTATTTTGAATTTGTAATAACTGTTTGTTATGATGAGTATTATTTTTATAAATTTATCAGTTTTAAAAGAAACAAAAAAATATTTGTTATATGTTGTTGGAATGAAATATCGTAACAACTTCTTTATTTACTATTAATTATATTTTGAAATGAAATTTGAACAAATTATTACTTTAAAATAAAGAGTAAGAAATAATGATAAGATATAAAATGCAGTATTCATGCACAAATTGTAATGTTGTAATTGTATCCATCATTCATTATTTCATTGTTAACCTTATTTAAAATTATTTACAATGAATTTTGTCAATGAATTTATGTTATATATATAAATTATTACTTTTTGGGCTAAATTCTGTATTATTTTCCATTATATACTGATATTTCGACGATGACTAGCATCCGCCATTGTCAAGGTTAACTTTTGAAAGAAAAATTGTTAGATCTCAAACAATAATGTGACTGAGTACGAGATGATAAATGAGATTCACCTTTAAGTAGTTCAGCATTTAGAATATGAGGCTTATCAAAATGTTTATTTCCCTCAGTTTTTTCACCTATTAATTTTAAATTAATATAAGAAGACAGAGAAAAAAATGACAGGTTTCCACATAGCTGGAATATGTTGTGCTTCATCAACCCTATTTAAACCAGTAGGTCTCTTTAATATTTCAATTGACTCTCTCATAGTTTTTAAATCATATCTTTCCAAATTAACAAGTATTTTTGTATTGTCAAAATCAGGTTTGTGACCAATTTTAAAAAAATGGGAAGTAAAAACTGATGTGTTAATTTTTTGATTAAAAGCATTTCTATGTTCCTTAATTCTGACATTTCTTCATCTATTAGACTGACCTACATAGTGTCTTGAGCACTGCAAACATGGAATTTTATAAACTTCTTGGTGTTACAAAAATATTCTGTCTTTAGGTTTATATAAAAAATCACATTTTTTTGCAGTAGAAAAAGTAGTTTTTATATTAAAACAAGATAGTCTTCTACTGATTTTATCAGTAACCCCTTTAATATAAGGTAAAATTACTCTATTAAAATAGGAATTGTCAATTCTATCCTCTTTTTTCTTTTTACTATTAATATCATGTTTTTATTATAATTATTAGAAAGTAGAATATTTTTTGTAAGGTCTATTTCATGAGTAAGATGTTCTTTATCAGAGAAATTATAAGCTCTAGTCAAAAAAATTTTTGCTACAAAAAAAATTGTGTAAAATGATGATGACAATTAAAATTAAGATATCTGTTTGTATGGGTAAATTTTCAGTAAACTGAAACATTATCAATATCAGTTTACAGAAAATTCACCCATGCAAACAAATATCTTAATTTTAATCCTTATCATCATCGTGCACAAATTTTTTCTGTAGCAAAAAATATTTTGATTAGAGCTTATAATTTATCTGATAAAGAACATCTTATTCAAGCAATAGAACTTACAAAAAAATATTCTACTTTCGAATAATTATAATAAAAACATCGTATGTAAGGCTTTACATAATATTAATACTAAAAAGAAAAAGAGGATAGAATTGACCATTCCTATTTTAATAGAGTAAGTTTATTTTATATTAAAGGAATTACTGATAAAATCAGTAGAAGTCTATCTTGTTTTAATATAAAGACTACTTTTTCTACTGGCAAAAAAATTGGTGATTTTTTATATAAACCCAAAGACAATGATTTTTTATATAAACCTAAAGACAGAATATTTTTGGAACACCAAGGAGTTTATGAAATTCTATGTTTGCCGTGCTCAAGAAGCTATGTGGGCCAGTCTTATAGATGAATAAATGTCAGAATTAAGGAACATTGAAATGTTTTTAATCAAAAAATTAGCCCATCAGTTTTTACTTCCCATTTTTTAGCAATTGATCACAAATATGATTTTGACAATACAAAAATACTTGCTAATTTGGAAAGATATGATTTAAAAACCAGGAGAGAGTCAATTGAAATATTAGAGACCTACTGGTTTAAATAGAGCTGATGAAGCACAACATATTCCAGCTATGTGGAAACCTGTCATTTTTTCTCTGTCTTCTAATATTAACTTAAAATCAATAGGTGAAAAAAACTGAGAGAAATAAACATTTTTAATCAGCCTCATATTGTGAATGCTGAACTACTTCAAGTTGAATCTCATTTATCATCTCACACTAAGTCATGTTATTATTTGAGATCTAACGATTTTTCTTTCAAAAGTTAACCTTGACAATGGCGGGTGCTAGACAATCAAAATATCGGTATGTAATGGAAAATAATACATGGTTTATTCCAAAAAGTAATAATTTATCTACATCATACAACTGTGAAAATATTATATATATATATATATATATATATATATATATATATATATATATATATATATATATATATATGGCTGCAGAAAGGAGTTTGCTATTAACTGAAAGGAGACCCTTTGATTCCTCTTGGAGGCCTTAAAGGAACCGAGCAGGGCAAATTCCTAATGTCAATTCCATACGTTCTTGTCGTTGCAGCTGTTATTACTATATGTTTATTATTCATATAGTATACGAACATGGATGGGCTGCTCACCAACACGCATTAGCCAGCGTGGTGAGTTTATTGGCTTTTTACCTCTGAGTTTAAGATCAAGAAACACCATGGTCTTTCTTCTCAGTGCCTGATAAGGCAGAATGAATGTTTGTGTAAATGATAAAGATTTTTCCCAATTATACAATTATGACAGACAAAAAATAAAGCATGGCCCTTAATCCCAGGAGGCTGTAAAGTCACCAACCAAGGCAGCGGTTGGTGGCCAAAGGCGGAGGGTGCTAAGAATATCCTGGAGGCGGACCCAGGCTGCCATTTGATGACGACTTTTTATTTAGGTACTTACAACTGCAGATCACTTTCAAGTGAAGGAAGATTGCAAGAATTAGAAGAAGAACTCTCTTATATTAAATGGGATATTATTGGACTTTGTGAAGTTAGAAGAAAAGGTGAAGAGACAATTGATTTAAAAAGTGGACATATGCTCTATTATAAAGGCACAAATATTGGAAATACAAGTGGAGTAGGATTCATTATAAATAAAAAGTGGAAGAACAATATTGTGGAGATTGATGGTGTATCAGACAGAGTGGCAAGATTAGTTATACAACTTAATAGCAGATATCAAATGCAGATAATTCAGGTTTATGCCCCAACAAGTTCTCACAGTGATGAAGTAGTAGAAGATTTTTATATGGATGTACAAAAGGCTTTTGATCAGAGTAAACAACATTTTAAAATTGTTATGGGAGATTTTAATGCTAGAATTGGTAAACAAATGAAAGATGAAAGTGTTGTAGGTAATTTTGGTTATGGTAATAGAAATGAGAGAGAACATAGACTTGTGGAGTTTGCAGAGAAGAAAAAACTTTATATTATGAATTCTTTTTTTGAGAAAAATGTTAGAAGGAAATGGACATGGAAGCATCCAAATGAAGGTACAGCAGAATTGGATTATATTTTGACTAACAGGAAATACATATTTCAAGATTGTAATGTTCTTAATAAATTTAACACAGGAAGTGATCATCGATTAGTAAGGGGTAAGATACATGTTAATGTAAAAATAGAGAGACAAAAATTATTAAGAAAAACTATATTTACAGTTGATATTCCTAATCTTCAGAAACATTCTAATGAATTTAAATTAGAACTTACAAATCGGTTTCAAGTATTAGTAGATTTTGAACATGATTCAGATTTGAATGAAATTAATATAAAAATAACTGATACACTTTTAAAAACTGCAACAAAGATAGCTGGTAGAAAAAAGCAGCAATTGACTAATAAAATTTCTACTGAGACTAGAGAACTTATGAAGAAAAGAAGGAATATGAAGATATGCAAGAATGATGCATTAAAAAGAATTGAATATCTCGAATTTTGTAAAATGGTGCGGAAAAGAGTTGAAAATGATATAAGAAAGTATAACTGTGAACTAGCAAGAAAAGCCGTAGAAGGAAATAAAAGTCTTAAGAATGTAAAACAACATTTTGGTATTGGTAGGAAATTTATATTTGCAATAAGGAAAAAAGATGGAATTATTACTAAAAAGAGGGATGACATTATGAAATTGGTAGAAGATTTTTATCAAGAATTATATAGTAATAAAGAACAAGTACCTCCTAAATCTATTACATCTTCCGAATTGCCCAGAGTTTTAAATGAAGAAGTGAGAAATGCAATTAAATGTATGAAAAAAGGAAAGGCTCCAGGTAATGATGGAATTATAATTGATATATTAAAAGAAGCAGGTGAAGAAACAGAAAAAATATTAGCAAAGTTATATACCAAATGTCTAAATGATAAAGATGTACCGGATGATTGGAAGAATGCAGTAATAATATTAATATTTAAAAAAGGTGATAAAGAAGATATTAGAAATTACAGACATATCAGCCTTTTATCAGTTTTATATAAAAATTTTACCAAGATAATTACAACTCGTCTACAGAGAACCTTGGAATTTCACCAACCAAGAGAACAAGCTGGATTTAAAAGTGGTTTTAGTACAGTAGATCATATTCAAGTATTGAGAGAAGTTATAGAAAGGACAAATGAATATGAGTTGTCATTATGTTTTGGATTTGTAGATTATGAAAAGGCATTTGATTCTATAAACATTTCTTCAGTGATTAAAGCATTGGATCATCAAGGTATAGATCCAGGATATTGTCATATTTTAAAGAATATTTATAAAAATGCAACAGCAATAATTAGATTACATAATGATACTGGGAAAGTCAACATTGAGAAAGGTGTAAGACAAGGTGACTCCATATCTCCAAAACTTTTTACAGCAGTGCTGCAAGAAGTATTTTGTGGATTAAAATGGGAAACTAAAGGAGTGAAAGTAAATGGAGATTATTTAAGTCATTTAGATTTCGCAGATGATGTAGTTGTTTTTGCAAATAATGCTTCCGAGCTGCAGGAAATGTTGCAGGAGTTATCAGATGAAAGTAGGAAAGTAGGACTAAAGATAAATGTTAAAAAGACTAAAGTAATGTTTAATCGATTTGCTCCAAATATGAAAATAAAGATTGATTATGATGAATTAGAAGAAGTTAAGAGTTACAAATACCTTGGTCAGATTATTAATACAGATGGAAACATAATAGAGGAAATTAATCATAGAATTAAACTTGGTTGGAGTGCTTTTGGTAGAAATAACTTGATATTAAAAGGAAATATGCCAATGTGTTTGAAAAGAAAGGTTTTTAACAAATGTGTTTTACCAGTTCTTACTTATGGATCTGAGACTTGGACACTTAATAGAAGATCAATACAGAGACTTCAGACCGCTCAAAGAAGTATGGAGAGATGTATGTTGGGAGTAACAAGAAGAGATCGAAAACGCAATGTATGGGTAAGAGAACAAACAGTTGTTATTGACCTCATTGAAAAAATTAAAAGATTGAAGTGGAGTTGGGCTGGACATATTGCTAGAAGAGATGATAATAGATGGACAATTGAAATTTTAAACTGGATTCCAAGAGATTGTAAAAGACCCAGAAGGAGACCACATGTAAGATGGATGGATGAAATAAGAAAATGTGTAGGGGTGATGTGGAGAAGAGAAGCTAAAGATCGGAGAAGATGGATTAAACTTGGAGAGACCTTCATCCTGCAGTGGATTGATAATGGTTGATAATGATGATGATGATATATATATATATATATGTATATTGTAACCTATCAATTTGCTAATAACGATATGATGATAGTGATGAAGATGCCCTTTTTGTAAGGGGTAAATTACGCTAATTTATAATTAGTATTTCATCAAAATCGAATTTTTACAATTCTAATAAATGTAATTAATGATTCACATACTGTACATTTTCCCATGATCATCAATGGTTAGTTTATTGATCTATTCATGCTATAGCCAGCACTTTTATAACAGATGAAATCTGCCTGTGCTGGGAAGAACGATCAATCTGATCTGAATAACATCTAATCTAATCTAATATAGCTCAATCAGCTCACCCTTATGTAATGAATTATCATAAAACACTAATAATCTTTACTAAAACCTACTTTATTTAAGCTATATATAAAAACGAAATAGCAATGAGATTATCTGCTCCAGACATCAACAAATCCATCATGATTATAAAGTAAACTGCTATAAGCAGTGAAACCATATTTCATTGCCCTAAACAATAATATATGATTAAGCTAACTAATCAATAACTAAACCTGGATTCCAATATACTTTATTAATCTATTGTTATTATAATAATTCAAATTTCGGTAATCAGGGCACGGCCACTTGGGGCATTGATGCTATACAAAATCAATGAAATGTAACGTTACAGGGCCGCAACTTTTTTTTTATAGAATATTAATTTTTTTTATTAATTAAACGAATTTTTATTTCATTTATAACATGATTTCTTTATTATTAAACAAATTTTTATATTCATTTTCGTCATTTTTTTTTAACCTGACATTTTTCTTTATTCAACAAATTTTGGTAATTTAATTTTGTGTTTTTATTTCTATGATTTTAAAACTTTGGACCATTTCACGATGTCAAAAAATTTGTTTTAACCCAGCCACCAAAAAAAAAATAGAATACAATTATTTGGGACTTGTTTGGACTTTGTTTTATCTTTTTGATTTTTTTTTTTTGGTTGACTAAATTGTTTTTCTTCTTATTATTAAATCGAAAAAAAGTTTTGTGTTGTTAGGGGTTAAAATGGTTTAGAAATACTCACCCTCACATCAAGAATTGTAACAAAAAGTCAATACCTTTTTTTTAAACAACCTTTTTTTTCACTTTTTACTTTTATTTATATTTCGTTTGAATTAGCCCTTTTTTGGCTTCTACAAGAAACAGTTTATTTTTTGGTGGTCTTTCCTACTGTTATTATTAACAAAAAGTAAACAAAAAGAGTAATTTCTTTTAACCCCCACTTGTTTTAAATAGAATTCAATTATTTGACAGTTGTTTCGAATTTTTTTGACCTTTCTTTTTTGGTTGACAATATTGTTTTTCTTCTTATTAAATTAAATGTAAGTTTTGTGTTTTTTAAGGGTAAAAAATTGTTTTTAATCTATGACCCCCACACTCGGAAAAGTAATTGCAACAAAAAGTTAATAAGTTTTTTGATTTTCAAAAACTTCTCAATTTTTACTTTTATTTATATTTCTTTTGAATTATCTTTTTCTTTTTGCTTCTACAATAAACTGCTTTATTGGGATGGGGGCGGGGGTGGGATTTATACTTTGATATTATTAACAAAAAGTAGTCATTTCTTTTAACTCCGCTGAAAAAAGAACATAATCCAAATACTTGTCAATTTCTAATGAAAAAAAAATACACCAACTTTGGACTTTTTGAACTGATTTATTATTTTATTGCTGTAATAATCAAACAGTCTGGTATTTGGGAGGACATTATGTACCTGAAAAAAGGACACAAACTTCCTCACCTTTCTGTACTCAGCATTTGCGAAAAGTTTACAAATTGCACGTTTTTCTCAGATATGTTATTGGTCTCGTATATTTTCCATGCAGAAACGTGACTCAGCACGTAAGCTTTGCCGAAGCGTGTTCGAATGTACCCTTTGCCAATTTTTTTACATATTAACATTTTTTAGGGAAGGTTGGGGATTATATGACAATTATTAGTAATTAACAACATTATTTAAATAGAAATGACATTACTCTATTACGGAGATTTGAAAAGTGGTACCGCCTTGAAATTAAAACACCTTCAAGCAATACGGTAATCAGCTATGAATAGAATAAATACGCACAAATAGTTTCAAAGCACAAGACAGGCCATAACATTTTTGTGCAATGTCATGTAAAGCGGCATAGCAATGGGTTAATACAATATAAATGTTGTATTAACCTGTAAGGCCAGCAGCCCCCGAAACAGCATTTGTATGTATTTTGACACATAAACAACACCTCAAGCAGCCGTGCCGGATTTCAGATGATTACCAAAAACATTAATATTTAATGACATTGCATTTTATTTAAATAGATTAGTCTTTAATAAACTATAATTACATTTCACAAAATGTTTTTAAAACCTATACACTACTTTCAATGTTGAAACAAAATAATCTTTTACCCCAAATTTATATTTGGTTTAATAAAACGCTAAATACAATGTATAAATAATTTATTTGTATCTTTCAATAAAGCGATACATAATTATTGCTTCGTTTATATTTTAAAATAGAATGCTCCACGAGAATTTATTATCACCAAATCTATTAGGTAATTTATACTCTACAATGTCCAATCACATTATATAAAATATATCTTAAGTTGCCATTGGATATTTATTAACGTATAATTATTAATATTATTTATTTGAATCTTCAATCAATCGAATATGAAATCAATTTTAGCAACTAGCAAGCTATATAACTATAATCGATAGTTATTCAAACCAAAGATAATATTCAATTAAACTAATCAATGAATATCTTCACTTTAGAGAAATTTAAAATTATTTAAGACAAGTCATTCTAAACCAATGACAAAATACGATCTATTTAGATTTTATGATGGAACTATATAAGCAAAGAAAGCATCCTCTCTAAGCTAATGTTATTGATTTATCTGCAATATTAACTAATATATATATTGTAATGGAATGTATATGAGGCAGTCCACGATTGGGCAAGCCAAATGTAATGGAACGTACTTGCTGCATTCCATTTAAATTGAAGAAAGACAAAATTATTCCAGTTATATTTAAATAAATTGTTTAAATGCCCTTCCAGCTAGCTATACATAAAACAAATCTAAAATCATGTAAAGCAATGAGACCTATCTTTATAATTTATTTTTAAGGTTGATGTGACTAACTAATCAAATATATATATTAGAAACAATAGGACTTTTACTAAATTCAAATATACACATCTAACTATGTAAATTTATGTACCTCTAAATATATAAATGAATAATAATATGTGTAAGTGACCTACAAACCAAATAATAAATGAAATATGAAATTATCTTTTATTATTTATAAATTCAATTAATTTCATAATAACTTTGGCATTAAAAGAAAATAAGAATAATATAGTATCGCTCTTTTAAATAATTACAAAGGCATTATTTATAAAAAACAAATAGTACATCCTTTATTTTATGTTATAGTTCAACTTTAAATAATATTGATGTTTTAAATATAAATATAAAGAATAACTATGTGTATATACTTGTAATAAGTATATATAGATTAAATATATAAAGACATATTTTTGCCTAACCATTATAATATAAATATAACAATTCATATATAACTTCAACCTATAAATTACATTTTAAGATTTTTAAATTATTTAAGATAATTATCTGAACATCTGTTATACGTCTAATATTATTATAAAACAAGATGCTTAAATTGACCACTTATAAAACGTATTTTATAATAAAAAAAAATAAAAGTAAATAAAAAAAAAATATATCAATCTCAAAAATATATTTATATATTATTCATACATATATAAAATTATTAAATACCTTTTAAAGTTCATTTAGATAATTTTCCTTTCAAAAGTTAATTTATTCCATGAGTTCTTTTATCCGTTTACTTTTATTATTAGAATGCATTCTATCGAAAGGCGAAAAAATTATTATATTAAAGAAAATTGTTAATCCTTAGATATATGCATATTTTATCCGTTTTAAAATTTCCTTCCTTTTTAAAAAATAAATAAACCAATTAAAATGTTAAATCCAGCATGTTAATTCCAATTACTTCCAAATTATGATTAAATTGATGATTATACATTTAAGATAACTATATCTAGTTTCAACTCCAGACGCGACGAAATTTATACATTGAATTTTTTTATTTAGTTGTTCCATTGAAAATTGCCTTGGAATAAATGAAAGTGATGATGCAGCCTCCTGGCTGCGATTCTTGATTAACCTGCCATAATTTATGTATTTACCATAAGATATATATATTATTTCAGTATTTTGAAGAATAGTAAATTTTATAGAAATAAAGTACAATAAAATCTTTATTTTTCAGTTGTTTGTTCTATATCTATTCCAATAATAATATATATTAATAATGGCTTCCTTATTGTTGTTGCTGTTGTTCCATGCGCCAGCAGATGCTATTTTAAAACTCATGTTATATATGTTCTCTTTTTAAAACAATTAACATTAAAATAAAAATAAAATATCAAGTATATATATATAAAATATTAAATTGAAAATTTGACATCTTTAAAAATATACATAAATAATTATTTATTGCATTTAATAATCATTATAAATAAAATAATTTTTTTATAATTTATAATTTATATGTCCTTATTTATTTCAATAATTAAATGTTTATAACAATGTACTATCAATATATATAAATAAAATAATAACTTCAAATAATAACTATATTTAATAAACATAAAAGAAAAATTTAAATATTTCATATGTAAACATCAACTTAAAGAGATTTTTTTTTTTAATAACAAATGACAATTTAAAAAAAATATAATATCGACTTATCGATATTTACAATACCCTCTAATCCACCGAAAAAAAAAATGTCTTTGCAAATAACTAATTAATTAATTAATCATAATGTATGGGCCGAAGACTTCTAGCATTATAGGTTCCCTTTGAACCATCATGCATATGAACCACATAAGCATTTGTTCCAACCTTTTTGTCGATCCGATATGGTCCCTCATAAATATTAAAAAATTTCTTGAATTTGTGATCTTGAGGATTACTAACATGAGGTGTACAAACTAATACCATATCTCCTTCCTTGAATTGACTGGGATGCTGTGGACCTTGTAATCCCCATTTGTCTCCCCATTTTTGTC